>PIJE02000752.1:222241-239252 GCA_002895965.2 Coryphaenoides rupestris
TTTATTCCCTTGCCCATAGCACTTTGTCACACTGCTTTTAGTATTTGTGTATTCACTTTATTTACCGTTATTAGCGTTTATTTGTGTCCTTCACCTTATCTATTTATCTTTATCTTTTTATTGCGTCCCTAATTTTGACTGGATGTGTGTTGTCGGTGTTTGTACTGCAAATTAATCTGCACTGTTTGGGTACAAATCTGGTTTTGTTGTTTCACACGCTTTATAAATACACTTAAACTTGAACACGCATACATGCACACACACACACACACACACACGCACACACACACAAAATCTTACAGCGACGGCCCAAACTTTCTTTGCTCTACTTGCTGCAGCGGGGTGTCCCCTCCGGCACCATGACAACCCCCCCCCCCGCGCGACTCTGGGAAGCCCCACCTTGGCCACCGTCCCTCCACACCGACGCTGATGGAGGTAACCCACGGCAACAAACATCTCAGTACAAGACCGCAAGTATGCCCTGAGACAGCAGACAACACACACAGATGCGCACACACACAGGCACGCACACACACATACAGTCACACAGACACCAACAAACCACACACAAACGCACCCACTGTGTGCTATTTAAAGGTCAACATCTCCCTGGCTGGGGAGGCGAGCACGCAGGCGAGGAAGGGTCTCATAGCTCAGTGGTTAGAGCACTGGTCTTAGTAACCAGGGGTCGCGAGTTCAAATTCTCGCTGGGGCCTGACCCAGTTTGACTCCAGTTTTATTTTTTTCAGCTCGGCCCGATTCCCTGCCCCCCCCCCCCCTCTGGTGAAAAGTGACACCGGTTGGTCCGTTACACGCACACGCGGCCTTGCGTGCGCGTGTGTAGAGTCACCAGCCTGTCCCGATGCTTTCCACAGGGATCTATCCGGACGAACAGAAACGTTCTCCTCGTTTTCCTTTTCATTTTATCGTCCATCGCGAACAATCTCCTCTTGTCTGTTTTTTATTTAAATGGCCCTTCGAGTTTAGTTACGCTCCAGAGGAGGAGGCACCAATGAAGAATGAACGCCGGTGAGGAAAAGAGGGACAGACGATATCAGCTGACATTCAAAGGTTCTGACCCAGAATGAAAGCCCACCGGGAAAAGGTTAAACGGTTCAGAACGAGGCCCCCAGGGGCCCGCCTGAAGCCTGCCGGAGACGGCTGGGTTCTGGAGCAGCACCTGACTCGGCTGCTTGGATATCAGCCGGTGTTTTTAAAAATAGACTGGAAACGTATTTTTATTCCCTTGCCCATAGCACTTTGTCACACTGCTTTTAGTATTTGTGTATTCACTTTATTTACCGTTATTAGCGTTTATTTGTGTCTTCACCTTATCTATTTATCTTTATCTTTTTATTGCGTCCCTAATTTTGACTGGATGTGTGTTGTCGGTGTTTGTACTGCAAATTAATCTGCACTGTTTGGGTACAAATCTGGTTTGTTGTTTCACACGCTTTATAAATACACTTAAACTTGAACACGCATACATGCACACACACACACACACACACACACGCACACACACACAAAATCTTACAGCGACGGCCCAAACTTTCTTTGCTCTACTTGCTGCAGCGTGTGTCCCCTCCGGCACCATGACAACCCCCCCCGCCGACTCTGGGAAGCCCCCACCTTGGCCACCGTCCCTCCACACCGACGCTGATGGAGGTAACCCACGGCAACAAACATCTCAGTACAAGAGAGCAGGGTCTCATAGTCATGGTTAGATCACTGGTCTTGTAAACCCAGGGGTCGCGAGTTCAATTCTCCGCTGGGCCTGACCCAGTTGACAAGTTTTATTTTTTTTTCAGTTGTCCCGAATGCTTTCCACAGGGATCTTATCCGGACGAACAGAAAACCGTTCTCCTCGTTAAGCAGGAAACACCGGGAAAAGGTTAAACGGTTAAACACACGGAAAAGGCTACACCGGCTACACAGGGCTCCCACCGGGCTAGCCAGGCTACACCAGGCTAGCCAGGCTGCACCAGATTAAAGTGTGAAATTATGAGTTGACGCAATACCTTGACGATGCTAAATATATTCAAGTTAAATTGGAAGATTGACTCAATATATTGTATATAATATGCAATACGTATTACAATCAAGAGACACATTTTCTGATCATTGATGCCATGTAGCAGCAGAGAACCTGTATATAACACGTAGATAACAAGATAACACAGGCTGCGTGTTTGTCTTGTACACCGACCAGACGCGGTATTTTTAGGACTTAAATATGAGGACTGTACTCATGTTACATCGACGAGCAGGCTCCGAGTTGGAAGACTGGCCCTGCGGGGGGTGGAGTTGGAGTGGGCCTTGTTGCCAAGCAACAAGGTTCTGTCAGAGAGTCGGAGAGGAACATCTCCAGCAACATGTCTCATTGATTTCACCCGCGGATCACAACTAACCTTCTGACCTCCACGCTAGAGGGAGAGAGACATAGACAGAGAGGAGGAGGAGGAAGAGAGGGAGATGGGGAGGGAGAGAGACAATAAACAGAGAGGAGGAGGAGGGAGAGAGGGAGATGGGGAGGGAAAGAGACATAGACAGAGAGGAGGAGGAGGAGAGAGGGAGATGGGGAGGGAGAGAGACATAGACAGAGGGGAAGAGAGTGCAAGAGAGAGAGAGAGAGTCCAGACAGAAACATAGAAACTCTGAACTCGTTGTGTGCATGCAGACGGCTGGTGAGGAGGATACATGGCTAAGATGACGGCTTCCAGGCATAGAAATAGAACTATGAAGAAAGCTATCCTACAACATCGGGCCACAGAGGTGGTGTTGCCAGTGCAGCACAACTGGTCATCCGGTACCACGCCAAGGTTCTTCACGGTTGGTGAAGGAAAGACTTCAATGTCCTCATTGGTGACAAGTAGGTCCATCTGGGGGCAGTCTTTCCCCGGGATGAAGAGAAGCTCAGTCTTGTCTAGGTTAAGCTTCAGGTGATTGGCAGTGGTCCGTCTGCTGATGTCAGCCAGGCATTCAGAGATACGTGTTGTGATTTGGGTGTCAAAGAGGGGGAAGGGAAGGAACTGTTGGGTGTCGTCTGCATAACAGTGACAGGAGAAGCCGTGGGATGTAATTACAGAGCCTAGAGATGTAGTGTATAAGGAGAACAGAGGGGGTCCTAGTACTGAGCCTTGGGGCACTCCGGTGTCAAGGGTGCAGGGTCTGGACAGGAAGCCATTCCATGTGAATCGCCATGGAAACATTCACTGTGTCTTCTTTTCCCCAGGAAACAAGACGCCAAAAGACACAGCCATTGTGAGTTTACAGAACTAAACTACTACTACTAAACTAAACTACTACTAAACTAAACAAATAACTACTCACGTGAAGCTATTTGGTTGTATTACAATTAATAAATCTGGGTTTAGTAAGATTGCTGGAAAATAGCATTAAAACCATCAGGTTCTATGTTCGTCATAGGGCGACGTTCCATGGTAATACTGCCACCACAAGTAGCATACTTACAACACTATAGCTTAAAACAAGTAGTTTGTGTGAACCAGTGTTTCCCAACATCTGGGTCAGGTCTCCACTTGTGGTTGCCTGATATCCATATGGGGTCACCAGAGATTACTTACAACCTAAGACCTAACAACCTAACAATCTAAGAATTTGGCTCACAAAATAATTCAGAGACAGTAATTGAATGAGACATAGCATAACTCCTACCCATGTCACAGCATCTCAGTGTAGACAGAGATGTGGACGAAGATCCAACATACACCTATATTATCCATCCTGAGGGATCGAGGGCCATGGCTGCAGCACAGGTAAACTGTCTCCTTTAATGTAAGCACACCACAGTAAGTCAATCACTGTCACATTGTGTCATGACACGTGCCACGTGACAGTATGTCACATGACGTCACGACATATCATGCACCATGATGTCATGTCACGATATTACATGTCACAATATAACATGTTGGGATACAACATGTTCCGATATAACATATTGCGATATAACATGTCATGATATAAGATGCCACGATATAGCATGTCAAGGAATTTCGCGTCACAATATAACATGTCACGACATTCCATGCCACGATATAACATTCCATATAACATGTCATGATATAACATGTCACGATATAACATGTCACAATATAACATGTCATGATATAACATGTCACAATATAACATGTCATGATATAACATGTCATGATATAACATGTCATGATATAACATGTCACAATATAACATGTCATGATATAACATGCCAGGTCGAGGACGGTCCCAGCCTTCCAGTGACCTACACCTCAGTCTCTCCGAGATGTGGGGAGACTGCTGCAGATGTGGACGCATACTACGCCACTGTCCAAAAACAGGCAAAATGACGAATCGTGTGTAGAGGAGGATGTGATGAAATAAACCCAGCGGTAGCAGTTCATATATTACAAATATTAGAAATATTGTTATTGTTCATATTAACCTTCAGGCTTGTACACACTTTTTTGGTCAATAATTGCTGAATGTTTTTTCATGAGAGAAGATAAGAGGGGAAAAATAGTGAGTCATTAATTACGGGTAATTGCCAATTAGCAACATGAATGAAAGTTAATTATAAATGAGACGTGTTTCCCGTCTGGGATCAGCAAACTGGTCTAGTGTCGCTCATCTATAGCTTATAATGAAGTGGCGAGTATCTAGACGGCCTGTAGGGGGCGCCATAGACCAAACGAATAAATAAATACGCATGGCTGCAGCGAGACGTCGTCAAACGTATGCTTTATGATTGTGATAAATGAATTGCAATGCAATTTTAATAAAGTGTGTTTTGGTTAGCTTCATATTAAAGATGTCTGTTACAAAATGCCCGTGTTTCCTTTGATTTGTGTCCCTGATATTGTGATATATCACGACTATATCTACTTATGTTCAGTAGACCGTAACTCTTGTTGTCTGATAAATGTATGGAAGGACACTTTCAAAAGTTATTCGTCAATATCCAGTTCTTCTGAATACAAACGCTTAAATATATTTGGGTTTTGTTGAAAATTACAATTCTAGAAGAAGAAAAAAGTAATAAAAATTAAATGTAATTAAAAAACAAAACAAATCAATTCCAACACTACAAGAAAAAGCAACAAAAAAAATCCCATTTGTTGCCACTTTCACTTGTTGACGCCCTCCTTCGCGACACCCGCCAATCACAGGTCGGCGTGTGTTCCAAATATGGTCTGACATGTCAAGTTTCCTGTTCCCCGCCCCCTTCTTTGTGGACTCGACCAATGAGAACGCTCGGTCAACCGCCCCCAATCCCGCCCAGGAGAAACCGAAACAACGGTTAACGATCACCAGCGCTGCTGCCGTCCGACTTAACTTACGACTTAACGACGATGACGGCTCACTGAAAACTTCGCGCACTTTCCTTCCTTCGTTCGTTCGTTCGTTCGAGTATCTTTGGGATAAAATGGAAAAACGGTTTTGGACGGGTTCTGTGCCACATTTCACCGATTCGCTGGGAAAACCCCCAAAATAACGACAGGATTGTCCCAACAAAAGCACATTTGCTGCATTACCAGCCACCGGTGCGCGTATTTTGAATTGGTAATTAACGAACTGGTTAATTAATGAATGTGACTTGATGGTGTAGCCTGTCTAAATGCGGGGTTTTACTTCTAATGCTATTCGCGTATTGGTGTTGTGTTGTGTGCGGTTATTGGCCGAGGGGGGGCGAACGGTGAAAACGGTCGAAGTCCTGCACATCAACATGTACCTGGAGACGTAAAAACATCGGGAACATCGCGAACGACGGCACGCCATGGGGGTGTTTTGACCACCGACGCCGGCACCTTCCCCTTTCCCCGTCCCCCCGGTGTTGAGGCGCGATGACAGGCCCCAACTCCCCCGGCCGCTCCGCCGGCACGTCGCCGGTCAAGCTGAGCAGGCACGGCCGCTCCAAGAGCACCAGCGCCCACTGCCTCCTCCGCTACGGTACCGGCGGCGGCGGTGGTGGTGGTGGTGGCGGCGGCGGCGGGGACCAGTCACAGTCGCAGTCCTCCGCCGCGTCCCCGGCGAGCAACAGCCCCCGGCGGCGAGGCCGAGGGTGAGGGTGAGGGTGAGGAGAAGAAGGACGGCGGCGTGCTCTTCTACGTGAACCGCTCCGGGTTCCCCATCGAGAGCCTCACCTGGGAGCGCATGTGGACGCACGTCGCCACGGCGCATCCAGAGGGACAGGAGATGGTGGACAGGATCCGCAACGCCGCGTATCTGCCTAAAGTAAGCGGTGGTGCCGCCGCCGTGTGTGTGTGCTGACGGTAGATGAAGGAGCCGACGGCGGTCTTTCGGTGCTTTTGGTTCGGTACTTTCTTCAGGGGCGCTCGCCAGAGGGTTGTGGTGCTGCAGGGGCTGGGGGGCGGGCGGGCGGACTGGGGGGTCGCCCGGTCGCGGGTTCGTTCATCGGTGACTGACGAGACAATAGGATGGATGAGTGTGAGACAGCTCATGTTTCTTTCAGTTGGTGTGTGTGTGTGTGTGTGTGTGTGTGTGTGTGTGTGTGTGTGTGTGTGTGTGTGTGTGTGTGTGTCCACCAGTAGCAGACTGTGGATTGCACTGGGCAGCTCCCAGTAGAAACAGTAGCAGACTGTGGACTGTACTGGGCAGCTCCCAGTAGATCCAGTAGCAGACTGTGGTTGTACTGGGCAGTTCCCAGTAGAACCAGTAGCAGACTGTGGTTGTACTGGGCAGCTACCAGTAGATCTAGTAGCTGACTGTGGTTGTACTGGGCAGCTCCCAGTCGAACCAGTAGCAAACTGTGGTTGTACTGGGCATCCATGTTTCGTCTGTATCCACGGAAACACAGAAAGCTAACAGGAGATGTGTGTGTGTGTGTGTATGTGTGTGTGTCAACGCTGAGCGGCAATACGTGTAATGACACGTGTATGTACATGTATCTCTACATCATTTAAATTGTTTTGTTTAAAGTATATTGCATGATGAATTGTTATTGCATAATTATTGCAAGGGCTTTGACTTGCTGTGGAAAGTCCATCCATCCAAGACACACCACTCCACTAACTTCCCAAAACTCACATGTGTGATTGGCTTGATGTTCAGAAGGTTAGACAAACACTAGCCAGCCCACGTGAGGAACCAACCACACACACACACACACACACACACACACACACACACACACACACACACACACACACACACACACACACACACACACACACACACACACACACACACACAGAGAGAGAGAGAAGCAGTACTGATGGCGTCCTGTTCAGCTAACCCTGTTTTACCCAGTTGTTGTCTCTTGATATGAGACACAAATAGACATGGGTCATTGAAAGTGCTTGAATTTTTATATTTTGTTCTTTTGATATCTTTTTGACTTTTTGGGTCTGTCAATTTGAGGGAATTGTGCCTGGAAAGTCCTTGAAAAGTAATTGAATTTGATGTATGGGGGAATGTGGTGGAAGTTGAAACCCTGAATTAAGAAAATATCTTTATCAAAATTTCACAACACATGTGCATCATTGAGAAAACATGCTGCAAATTCAGACCACACAACACAATAAAAGCACAGTAGTAATACTTGGAAACATGCACAAGGTGTGATCTCCAGTCCCATTACTGGTGTTAGAACCACAAAGTCATCTGCCCTGTCTGCTGTAAGATGTGCATGCCACACACACACACACACACAAATAGTATGCCCCAGGATATGCTTTAGGAAAGACATAGGAAACATGATCTCACTGTGTGTGTGTGTGTGTGCGTGTGCGTGTGTGTGTGTGTGTGTGTGCCTGTGTGTGTCATCTATAGAGACAAAAAAACAGCAGTGACTTGAAACACCAGTCAAAATCCACAACAACACCACACTTTTGTTGTGCTTTGTCCAATATCCCCGGCCATGGTGTTTAGCCTACGTAGCATACGCCCACACCGGTCTGCTGTTAGCTAGGGGCAACAGGCGCTCGCTCGTTCACTCAAACGCAGGTCAGGGCGGAGTCAGACGCCCAGAGAACAAGAGCACCACCTGTTAGAGCCCAGGGGGAGATAGCACAAGCTGGGCATCAGGTTCCTACTGGAGTCCCCTGCTCCTCACAGGCCTCAGCCAGGACAGAGAGACAGGGAGGTAGGAAAGGAGGGAAGGATGGGGTACTTTCTCTAATGAGGACAGGACTGAACTGTGGACTTTTGAAATTAAATCCACGACTATTACCCTGTACCATTAATTATTTAAAGAGTCCGTCACACAGCAGATCTCTATCGCTGTGTGTGCCTGTTTCTGATTGGCTAGTCGGACACAACTTGTTCACAATGAGGAAGAAAACGTTTAAATACTTAGCGTTTACAACCAGGCGGGCTGGCAGATGTTTAGCACTTGCACATCAGGGGTTTTTCTTTTGCCAGTACTCACACAGTACACACATTATTGTACATTGTTCAAATAATACTGAGAATAAAAAGACAGATGTAAGACATATAGATCTCTCCACTGCCAGACCCCTCAGAATGCAGTTCTGTGTGTGTGTGTGTGTGTGTGTGTGTGTGTGTGTGTGTGTGTGTGTGTGTGTGTGTGTGTGTGTGTGTGTGTGTGTGTGTGTGTGTGTGTGTGTGTGTGTGTGTGTGTGTGTGTGTGAGAGAGAGAGTGTGCATTCTCCCTGTGTGTGTGTGTGTGTGCATCAGTGAATGTGTCTGTTGTCCAACTGAAGCAGCTCTCCAACTCAAACCCAACGTCTCTGGAGACGGCAAGGATCAGCGTTGGACATTCCTAATGCATGACACGTAGTGGACACGTGACCCATGCCTGCTCCCTGGGCATCAGCTCCCGTCCCACCAACACAACCAGCTCTTTATCAGACAAGTCATATGTGAATACACGGAGATCCATCACACACACATGTCATATTATGCACATGTCTGTCCACTTGTCTGTTCAAATCAAACTGCTACATGAATGCTGATGCCAGGCTATGAGATAAATGGCTGCTTATCGCAAACACACACACACAGACACACAATACACACACAACACACACATTCACACGTATTTAAGCACACACACACACACATGGGTGCACTTAGCCGCTTGGCACAAATACATAGGACACAGTGTGGTAAACTCATTTATGTGTGTGTGTGTGTGTGTGTGTGTGTGTGTGTGTCGTCCGTCAACAGACAGGAATTGTCAGTTGGTGAGTCGGTAGCCTGAGTCACTCTTAAGGTTTTTCTTACGCCAAACTTCCCCCACGTTAGGATACACAGTCTGCTACCCACTGATACGTCCTCTCTTTACCGAGCCGGGCGGGCTAGGGTGAGGTTTCCGCTGAACTACGCCCCCGCTTTTTTTTTACAGAATTTGGTCTGTACTCACTTTATGCAATATGTTTTCATATTTTTTTACATTTTTATTCTGCCTTTTCTTTTTTTCTTATATTCGTCATTTCTTTTTTACTGGAAATATTGTAAATATTCTGATTCTGATCCCTCCAATTCGTGTTATTTGTATTATTCTTTTTCACATTCCGCTGGGCATCACCACTTTTCATTTCACTGCATATCCTGTATGTGTATGTGATGTAATAAACTTCTTGAATTTTGAATCTTGAAGCCGGAATAAAGCGCCTGTCGGTGTACGAAAAGCACATAAGAAAACAAAAAAAAATGTATGTGTTCCTGGTATTAGTGGGTAATTTAGTCTGGCACGTTTTCTGGATAAAACTATAACTTTACGATATTGTGTATATAATATAATACAATACATAGACATAAAGATGTAGATCATAAACCCATCGAAAAACACTCAATCAGTTTGAAGAATGTAAACATTGTGGTCTTGGCCAGACAGAAAAGACACAGACAAATATGTAGACAGATACACCAATAAACAGACAGACAGACAGATCTTGGCCTTTCCAATCCAATATGGCGGCCACCTTGATAGCATAGCAACGGGCTGAAGCAGTCGATGTCTGAGTTAGTTAAAAGCAACAACATGATGACTCTCAACTCACCATCTGTTTCAATCCCTCCACTCTCCTCTCCCTGTCTGTCTATCTGTCTCTCTCTCTCTGTTACTGTCTGTCTGTCTCTATGTCTCTCTCTCTCGCTCTGCAGCATTCTGTGCCGTCTCTACCGAACTTCAGGCCGTCTATGTCCGTCCCAGACTGGCTGCTGGCCGTCCAGAATTACATGAAGACCCTGCAGTATCCTTCACACACACACACACACACACACACACACACACACACACACACACACACACACACACACACACACACACACACACACACACACACACACACACACACACACACACACACACACACACACACACACACACATCAGGACCAAAACCTCTCGCCACAAAAACAGTTTCTTCCCATCTGCAGTTAGCCTCATTAACAAGGCCCGGGACCCCCCACTGACCACAGACTCTTACCCGCCTCCATAGACCAGTACAGCATGACATAACGCACAGGCCCACACCCGCGTGTCCATGATTCTGAAAAATCATTTTGTATTGTAAATATCTCATCATTCTGTATTGTAAATATCCCATCATTCAGAAATCATTCTGTACTGTATATACCATTCATACTATTCTACTTTATTTTATATTTATGCGTCGTTTTTGCACTACTTGCTTTTTAATGCTTTTTCATTCTTATTATTATTATTCTTATGTTGTCTGTATGCACCAACAACCACAGCAAATTCCTCGTATGTGAAAACTACTTGGCGAATAAAGCGATTCTGATTCTGATTCTGATTCTGACACACACACACACACTGTTGTTACCATGGTAACGGAAGCTGTCAGATGAAGTTAATACTGGGATGCCACTGCTGAGCTCAGAGAGCGTTATGGTCAGAGGTTAATATTATGGTCTGGCCTGGGAAAAGGGACACAGTTGTCAACGGCAATTTATAAAAAAATGTCTGTCTGTCTCATCTGCCTGCCTTGCAGAGACAGACAGGCAGACAAGACACACAGACGTAAAGACAGACATACAAATAGGTAGATAATCCCTTCGGGATTTCTTCTGGAGTTCTATCTTAATCTTATCTCTCTTTTCGCAGTCTGGAGCTTCAAACGACAAATTTTGACTTTTTCAACTTCAAAAATGAGCTTTAAACTTCACATGTGTAATTCATGGTACAATTCAACGGGGATCAAAAAACTAATTTTTTTTCTGAAATAAGTTCCCAATGGGGATACCAGAAGGGGTGTGTCTTATGCTCCCTATAGGACATGACATGAGGATTTCTCATGCTGACTCCTGTGTATGAGTTGTGTTGTCCCGTGGACAGCCCTGTGTAGATACAACCACACAGGAACTCAGTTCTTCGAGGTCAAGAAGAGTCGACCGCTCTGTGGGTAAGTGGAACAGAACCAGTCGTCGAGTCGCGCATGCGCCAGACGCCGCCTAACAGCACGCCTAGTCGGGTCAGAGCGGTCCCGAGGCTGCTGCATCAGGCATTCAGAGACAAGCTACTGTGTGTGTGGGAGACTGGAACTCTGGAAAGTGACCAGGGAGTGAGCCGACCCTAGATGCAACCAAGGAACTGTTAAAACAACATCATTAGTGACTTAAGTTTGTTCTTTTATATGATAGTATTTTATTTCAATAGCTCTCTCTCTCTCTCTCTCTCTCTCTCTCTCTCTCTCTCTCTCTCTCTCTCTCTCTCTCTCTCTCCTCTCCCTCTCTCCCTCCTCCTTATAGCCCGCACGGTCTCTCAGACCCTCCAGCTGGGGTCCTCAGAACGAGGCCCCCAGGGGCCCGCCTGAAGCCTGCCGGAGACGGCTGGGTTCTGGAGCAGCACCTGACTCGGCTGCTTGGATATCAGCCGGTGTTTTTAAAAATAGACTGGAAACGTATTTTTATTCCCTTGCCCATGGCACTTTGTCGCACTGCTTTTAGTATTTGTGTATTCACTTTATTTACCGTTATTAGCGTTTATTTGTGTCTTCACCTTATCTGTTTATCTTTATCTTTTTATTGCGTCCCTAATTTTGACTGGATGTGTGTTGTCGGCGTTTGTACTGCAAATTAATCTGCACTGTTTGGGTACAAATCTGGTTTGTTGTTTCACACGCTTTATAAATACACTTAAACTTGAACACGCACACATGCACACACACACACACGCACACACACAAAATCTTACAGCGACGGCCCAAACTTTCTTTGCTCTACTTGCTGCAGCGTGTGTCCCCTCCGGCACCCCCCCCCCCCCGCGACTCTGCGAAAGCCCCCACCTTGCCAACACGTCCTCCACCACCGACGCTGATGGAGGTAACCTCACGGCAAACAAACACTCAGTACAAAGAACGCAGTATGCCCTGAGACACAGGACACACACACGACAGATGCGCAACACATACAGGGCATCGCACACACACATGACAAGTCACACAGACACAGCACACAAACACACACCCACAAACGCCCACCCACTGTGTGCTATTTAAAGGTCAACATCTCCCTGGCTGGGGAGGCGGAGCACGCAGGCGAGGCAGGGTTCTCATAGCTCAGTGGTTAGAGCACTGGTCTTGTAAACCCGGGGTCGGCGAGTTCAATTCTCGCTGGGGCCTGACCCAGTTGACCCAGTTTTATTTTTTTCAGTCGGCCCGATCCCTGCACCCCCCCCCCCCCCCTCTGGTGAAAAGTGACACCGTTGGTCCGTACACGCACACGCGGCCTTGCGTGCGCGTGTGTAGAGTCACCAGCTGTCCCGAATGCTTTCCACAGGGATCTATCCGGACGAACAGAAACGTTCTCCTCGTTTTCCTTTTCATTTTATCGTCCATCGCGAACAATCTCCTCTTGTCTGTTTTTATTTAAATGCCCTTCGAGTTTAGTTACGCTCCCAGAGGAGGAGGCACCAATGAATGAATGAACGCCGGTGAGGAAAAGAGGGACAGACGATATCAGCTGACATTCAAAGGTTCTGACCCAGAATGAAAGCCAGGAAAACACCGGGAAAAGGTTAAACGGTTAAACACACGGAAAAGGCTACACCGGCTACACAGGGCTCCACCGGGCTAGCCAGGCTACACCAGGCTAGCCAGGCTGCACCAGATTAAAGTGTGGAAATTATGAGTTGACGCAATACCTTGACGATGCTAAATATATTCCAAGTTAAATTGGAAGATTGACTCAATATATTGTAATATAATATGCAATACGTATTACAATCAAGAGACACATTTTCTGATCATTGATGCCATGTAGCAGCAGAGAACCTGTATATAACACGTAGATAACAAGATAACACAGGCTGCGTGTTTGTCTTGTACACCGACCAGACGCGGTATTTTAGGACTTAAATATGAGGACTGTACTCATGTTACATCGACGAGCAGGCTCCGAGTTGGAAGACTGGCCCTGCGGGGGGTGGAGTTTGGAGTGGGCTTGTTGCCAAGCAACAAGGTTCTGTCAGAGAGTCGGAGAGGAACATCTCCAGCAACATGTCTCATTGATTTCACCCGCGGATCACAAACTAACCTTCTGACCTCCACGCTAGAGGGAGAGAGACATAGACAGAGAGGAGGAGGAGGAAGAGAGGGAGATGGGGAGGGAGAGAGACATAAACAGAGAGGAGGAGGAGGGAGAGAGGGAGATGGGGAGGGAAAGAGACATAGACAGAGAGGAGGAGGAGGAAGAGAGGGAGATGGGGAGGGAGAGAGACATAGACAGAGGGGAAGAGAGTGCAAGAGAGAGAGAGAGAGTCACAGACAGAAACATAGAAACTCTGAACTCGTTGTGTGCATGCAGACGGCTGGTGAGGAGGATACATGGCTAAGATGACGGCTTCCAGGCATTTGATTGGTAGAGACACTTTGAAATCTTGAAGCCGGAATGAAATTGCGCTCTGCGGGTGTTACGAAAGCACATAAGAAAACAAAAAAAAATGTTATGTGTTCTGGTATATGGTGAATTTAGTGCTGATGCACGGTTTTCTTGGATAAAACTATAATTTTACGATATTGTGTATTAATATAATACAAACATATAGCAAGAAAGATGTAGATCATAACCCATCGAAATGAAACACTCAATCAGTTTGAAGCGAAACATTGTTGGTCTTGGCCAGACAGATAAGCACACAAGACAAATATGTAGACGAATAACCAAAAACAGACAGACAGAACGATTCTTTGGCCTTTTCCAATCCAATAGGCGGCCACTTGTTAGCAAGCATAACGGGCTGAAGCCCCAGTCGATCTAGGTATGTTAAAAAAGGCACATACATATGACTCAACTCACCATCTGTTTCATTCCCCACTTCCTCGACTGTGCGGCAACTCCGTAAACTGGTTCCCTTCACCTCTGTGTAACTGTCTAGGTCTGGTCACTGTATGGCGTCTTCGCGCCTCCTCTCGGTCCGTCGGCGACGCTCGTTGAGCATGCTATTCGCGTCGTGCAACGTATCATAGCCGAGACTTCAGAGCAGTACTCACGTGCGTCCCAGACGGCTGCTGGGCCGCTCCAAATTTACATGAAGCCTGCCCGTAGTGCCGTCCACGAACACACACACGCACACACAACACCGAGCTCGACAGACAGCACAAAGAACTCGCACAAAAAACACACACTCACACACACAACCCCCCCGGTTAGGCGGCATGAAGCACACACACATCAACACACACACACACGACTGCCTTCTAATTCTCAAAGTGTATCAACGTGCATCACACACAGATGGCAACACTACTAGAGCACTACTATAACTTCATGGTGTAACAAAAACGATAGTCCGCAGGTTAAAAGAAAACAAAAAAACTCGTTCGTCCAAGCGAGAATAGCTCGCAAACAAATAATAATAATGAATACATTTTTATTTCGTAGTGCACTTTTACATTTTAAAAAAAATAAAACTCAAAGTGGCTACCAAGTTTGAAGAGCAAGAAACGTGCTAAAAAAAAAACTAAGTATAAAAATCTAGCAAGAAGGCTCTGGAGAAAAGGTAGGTTTTCAGGCCTCGTTTAAAAGCCACCACAGTCCTGTGGTGCCCTCAGGTAGTCGGAAGGAAGAGCATCCACAGGCTGGGAGCGGCCGGCAGATGCCCGATCCCCCATGGCTGCGGCGGAGCTTGGTCCTGGGGGTTTGAGGAGGTTTTGGCGGTTGCAGAGCGCGAAGGGTAACGCTGAGGAGGTCGAGGGGTAGGAGTTCTTTAGGTAGCCGGGGGGCGAGTTTCCTGTGTATGCACTGGTGGGTGAGGAGGGAAGAACTTGAAACTTGCATCCTAAGTGAGACGCGGGGAGCCAGGAATGAAGTGACTTTGAGGATGGGGGTGATGTGATCATCATTGCGCAGCCCTACATCAGGAATCCTAGCAGCGCTGTTTGGACATCTGGAGTTTTTCCGTAGGCTGTTACTTCAGAAGATCCCGATGAGGAGTGCATTACAGTAGTCGAGCCCTGGAGGAGACAAAGGCGTCGGACGAGCTTTCTCTGCAATCTGCCAGGGTGAGTGTGGGGCGGAGTTTTCCCATCATGCAGTTAGCTCATTAACCAGGCCCGGGACCCCACTGTACCAGACTGTCTTATCATCCGCCTCCATCAGACAGTAACATGACATTAACGCACAAGCCCACACGTCCATAATTCTGAAAAATCATTTTGATTGTAAAAAATCTCATCATTCTGTACTGTATAAACCATTCATACTAATTCTACTATTATCTTATATTTATGTGTCGTATTTTTGCACTACTTCTTTTTAATGCTTTTTCATTCTTACTTATTCATTATTCTTATGTTGTCTGTCATGCACCAACAACACAGCAAATTCATCGTGATGATGAAAACTACTAAAGCGATTCACTGATTCTGATTCTGACACACACATGTTGTTATCATGTTGACAGGAAAGCTGTCAGGTGAAAGTTAAATAACTGGGAGCCACTGCTGAGCTCAGAGCGTTATGGTGAGAAGGAGGTTAATATTATGGTCTGGCCTGGGAAAAGGGACAGTTCGTCAACGCAACTTTAATAAGAGAAACTGTCTGTCGTCGAGTGCTGCCTGCAGAGTGCAAGACAACAGCAGACAAGGACACAGGCAGACGTAAAAGACAGAGATACAAAATAGGTAGCATATAACCTGCGGGATTTCTTCTTGGTAGTTCTATCTTATCTAATATCATTATCTCTCTTTCGCAGTCATACATCAAACGAGCAATGATTTTTACTTTTTCACGTTCAAATAATGAGCTTTAAGACTTCACTGTGTAATCTCATGGGTACAATTCAAACGGGATTCAAAAACATTTTTTTTTTCTGAAAATAAGTCCCAATGTGGGAACCTGCAGGAAAGGTAGGTGTGTCCTTATGCATCCACTAACACTATAGGACATGACAATGACCGGAAATTCTCAATGCCTGAATCAACTGTGTATGCAGTTGAGCTGTGTCCACTGACACAGACCATGTGTAAAGATACCACCACAACAGCACAAACAGCGAATCAGTTCTTCAAGAGGTCACAAGAAGGAGATCGACACGCTCTAGCTGCAGAGTCAAAAGTGGAAAACAGAACCAGAAATCGTCGGACGTGCGCATCATACGCCAGACGCCACGACAACTAATAAACACGACACCTAGTGAGTCAGAGCGGTCCGAGCTGCCTGCATCAGGCCATTCAGAGAACAAGCTACCTGTGGTGTGGCGATGAACTGGAACTACTGGAAGTGGCCAGGAGGTGAGCACACCTAGATGCAACCAAGGACTGTTAAATACAACATATTAGTGGCTTAAGCTTGTTCTTTTATATGATGTATTTTATTTCAAAATACTTCTCTCTCTCATCTCTCTCTCTCTCTCTCGTCATCCCCTCTCTCTCTCTTCTCTCTCTCCTATCTCTCTCTCTCTCTCTCTCTCTCTCTCTCATCTCTCCTCCTCTCTCTCTCTCTCTCTCTTCTCATCTCTCTCTTTCTTCTCTCTCTCTTCTCTCTCTCCCTCTCCCTCTCCTCCCTCCCTCCCTCCTCCCGTTGAGTGCGAGACAGCGAGGAGAAAGATCAGAGAGTCTCTA
>PIJE02000753.1:0-10000 GCA_002895965.2 Coryphaenoides rupestris
AGAGAGAGAGAGAGAGAGAGAGAGAGACACAAAGTGCCAATGGGCAAAGAGTCCCGACACGTCAAGCCACGTTGTTGTGGTGGCCCCTGACAACAGGCGGCAAATCCAATCAGGTGGTGTCTTCTGTCCACTCACGGTACTGCCTTGTGCCTCCTGCTGTGGTGACACCCCATACTCCCCCCCCCCCCCCCCCCCCCGGTGGTGAGTGCTTCGCTGGTGATATTGAGATTGAGGTTCCGAGATCCTCTTATAATCGATCAATAGCACTCTGATAATAACAACGTCTGGAACACCTGCATGCAGCTGACTGGCTGGAGAGAAGTGGCTTCGGAAATTACTTCTTTTGAAAATTGCCCACGATCTCCTCCATTTGTCCTTTCTGTCTCTGCTCTATCTATCTATGTATCTATCTGTCTATCTATCTATCTATCTATCTGTCTATCTATCTATCTGTCTGTCTGTCTATCTATCTATCTATCTGTCTCTCTGCTCTATCTATCTATGTATCTATCGGTCTATCTATCTATCTGTCTATCTATCTATCTATCTGTCTCTCTGCTCTATCTATCTATGTATCTATGTATCTATCTTATGTATCTATCTGTCTCTCTGCTCTATCTATCTATGTTATCTATCGGTCTATCTATCTATCTGTCTATCTATCTATCTATCTGTCTCTCTGCTCTATCTATCTATGTATCTAATCTGTCTATCTATCTATCTGTCTATATATCTATCTATCTGTCTCTCTGCTTTATCTATCTATGTATCTGTCTATCTATCTATCTGTCTATCTATCTATCTATCTATCTGTCTCTCTGCTCTATCTATCTATGTATCTATCTGTCTATCTATCTATCTGTCTATCTATCTATCTATCTGTCTCTCTGCTCTATCGATCTATGTATCTATCTGTCTATCTATCTGTCTGTCTGTGTATCTACTGTATATCTAATTATCTCTCTATCTCTATCTGTGTGTCTCTGTCTGTCTGTCTATCGATCTATCAATCTATCTATCTATTGATCTATCTATATCTCTGTGTATCTCTATTTCTACTGATCTCTTCTTCCATTGTCTCCCTCTTCTGTAGCAGGCCTGTACCACCTGGGCGACCCCCGCTTGTGCCCCACAGAGCAAGCATGGACGGTCTGGAGGACACCCCGGGTAGTCCACCTGCCACAACGCGCACACACACATCACTCACCTGTAGCGTGTGTGGTTGCATCACAGCACACACACACACACATCACTCACCTGTAGGCGTGGTGTGTTGCATCACAGCACACACACACACACATCACTCACCTGTAGCGTGTGTGTTGCATCACAGCAACACACACACACACATCACTCACCTGTAAGCGTGTGTTGCATCACAGCACACACACACACACATCACTCACCTGCAGCGTGTGTGTTTGCATCACAGCACACACACACACATCACTCACCTGTAGCGTGTGTGTTGCATCACAGCAACACACAGCCCAAGCACACCTCCAAGATTCTGGGTGCATGGTGTGGGTGTTATGGGTGGGTGTATGGATGGAGGGATAGATGGATAGATGGATAGATAGATAGATAGATAGATAGATAGATAGATAGATAGATAGATAGATAGATAGATAGATAGATAGATAGATTAGATAGATAGATAGACAGACAGACAGACAGACAGACAGACAGACAGACAGATAGACAGACAGATAGATAGATAGAAAATAACTGTGTATTAATCCACCAGGAAACAGAATAAAAATAAGGATATTGTGAAAAGTGCACAAACCAAAAATACATGAATGGTATTTGCTGCACCACTGCTGTATTCTAGGCAACCTGGTGCAGCCTAAAGCAAACTCCCACGACAATAGAATCTAGTAAAACATTGCCCGAACATCTGCTTTATTTCTCTGTAACCTCAGCATTGTTATAGTATCATATATTATATATTGACATTCAGTCCATTGAGCCACGAGCGCCTTTACGAGTGAGGCTTTAAGAGCGATCAGAGTACACAATCACAATTGGAGCAGCTACCAAACAAATTCAGACGGGAAAAAAAAACCCAGCTAGCTGCAGGGTAGCAATCGGAAACAGAAAGCGTTGTTTTTTTGATTAATGCTTCTTATATCTCAGAGGTAGTAAATCATATCGAAGCGCGTTTTAAACTTTGATAGACAGAGAGCCTGAGAACACAACAGCGCAGTGCAATGATCTGCCCATGAATTAGCACATTGAGTTTTTTCTTAAATGTAAAGTGCAATACAAATAAAATGTATATTATTATTATTATTATGAATTCCACATGTTTTGTCACACCTTCCCTCCTCCCTACTCCTCCTCCGTCCCTCCCTCCCTCCTCCCTCCTCACTCACTCCCTCCTCCTCCCTCCTCCCTCCTCCCTCCTCCCTCCTCTCCCTCCTCACTCACTCCCCCTCCCTCCTCCCTCCTCACTCATTCCTCCTTCCTCCTCCCTCCTCCTCCTCCTCACTCACTCCTCCTCACTCACTCCACCTCACTCCTCCTCACTCCTCCTCCTCCCTCCTCCCTCCTCCTCCTCACTCACTCCTCCTCACTCACTCCACCTCACTCCTCTCTCCTCCTCCCTCCTCCCTCACTCCCCTCCATCCTCCATCCTCCCTCCTCCCTCCTCCTCCTCACTCACTCCCCTCCCTTCTCCTCCTCCCTCACTCCCCTCCTCCTCCCTCCTCCCTCACTCCCTCCCTCCTCCCTCCTCCTCCTCCATCCTCCCTCCTCCTCACTCACTCCTCCTCCTCCTCCCTCCTCACTCACTCCCCCCCCCCCCCCTCACTCCTCCTCCTGCAATCCTCCACCACCGCAGAAGAAGTGCAAGACCCACGTGCTGCTGCTGCTGGTGCACGGTGGGAAACATCCTGGACACCGCCGGCGGGGACTCGGGCGCCAAGGCGGGCGACGCCGCCACGCTGGCCTCCGTGCTGGAGAAGGTGACGCGGGCGCACTTCAAGGCGGCCGGCGCCCAGCACGTGGTCATCAGGCTGGTGCCCTGCCCGGCCGTGTGCGCCGAGGCCTTCTCCCTCGTCTCCAAGTAAGAGACACACGTCAAGGGGTCAAGGTCAAAGGTCACACGTTCTTCATAACACAGGGCCACTCTGAACGGTGCCATTCTTGTGACGTTACGTTGTCGTAACAACACACACTCAGCCTCTCCATTCAATTCAGTAGAAAAGGATTTGTAGTTAATTATCGCCATGAGAAATGCCAAAGCACGCAAAAAAAATAAAATAGACTCTCGCCCTCTTTCTCTGTGTACTCGCTCTTCCTCTTTTGCTCGATTGCTCAATCTCTCTCTCTCTCTCTCTCTATCTCTGGCTCTAGTTTTCTCTTTGTTTGTCTCTCTCCATCTCTCTCCTTCTTTTAGCATTCTCTCACTTTCTCTCTTTCTTTTAGCGTGCTATTTGTCAGCGTCACTTTCCTACTCCTCAGGGTCATGTTTGAGACATTTTGTTCATCATCTATTTTCGGAGTCGATTCTTTTAATGCGTTTTTTTCTTCACGTGTCCTTTCAAAACCGTCCATTTTGTCTGATTTGCATACTTTTCTGCTTAACTTTCTTGTCACGAGAAGTCATTATGGAATGTTTCCCGCGGGGATCGCTTTAGCCCGGTGACTCGTCTTAATGTCTGAGTGCGCACCGTTGAGTCAGGCTGGGGGGAGTGTTGTGATGGACTCTCTTGGGGAACACGGACCTCTGATTCACCCTGCTGATTCACCCCCGGAGCCAGACACTCGCGGGGAATTCCACGTGAAGGTTAATGACGAAAAAAGATCTCGCCTCGTGATCCCTAAACACACACACACACACACACACACTCATACACACACTCATACACACTCATACACACATCATACACACACTCATACACACAGCAATGTTAATTCACATGGCATTTCTTTGCGACGGCGAGCGTGTGGCCCGGGTGGAATTCCTCTTCCCACACTAATTGCTAACTCTTCACCATTAGTTCGAATGGCTAAATACCATTATCGCCGGCGTCTCTGTCATTTCACGTCTCTCTCTCTGTCTCTCGACGGAAGTGTGGAAGGATTTCGTCGTGATTGCGGTACGATCTGTTCTCGTGAAGCAACAACATATTTTGCTCTTTTGACCGTGGAAATGCTTCAGGAACAGGAGGTATCCACGCAGGCTTCCTCGCTGATCGCTCTGTGGTCCCGTGTTGAGTTCAACCGGCAGCGCGTGACTCGAAGCGTCGGCACGGTTACCGGTGTGATTAACCACCGCGGCAACAACCGCCCACGTCAAGAAATGTTTGTTGCTTGTTTTCCCGTCTTTCGTTGAGTAACAGGGAAAATGCAGCTGCGCAGCGCAGACAAACGTACATCTCTGGTGTAATAAAATAAAGAAGATAAAGATATTTGAACATGGCAACATGATTCTGATTTCTGATTCTGATTCTGATACAGTACGTCCTTCGACAGTATTTCTATGATTAAATCACGGACAGAGACCCATCCCCGATCAGCCATCAATGTGGGAATAGGAAGTCAGCTCGTTCATGACTGAAACATGACTTAATCCATAGTGACAAGGTCAACCTCGCCATTTCTCTATCCTCAATAGTCTTCTCTGTTCGCAAAGGAATCTGAATTTTAAGCGGAAATCAGCGGCCCCTGATCTCCATCTAATCACCATCCTATCTCCTTGCTCTTGCAGTGGAAGCACAGGACAACGAGATGAGCAAAGACGTGGGTTGGAGAAAATAAATGAAGTCTCTGGAGTGTGTGTGTGTGTGTGTGTGCGTGCGTGCGTGCGTGCGTGTGTGTGTGTGTGTGTGTTGTGTGTGTGTTGTGTGTGTGTTGGTGGCTGTTCACGCAGCCTCACCTGGCCCCGAGTCAGGCTGATTAGACTCTGGAGCTGCTGGGTGAGACTGTACACCTGCCACCAACCACACACACACACACACACACACACACACACACACATACACACACAGTCCAAAGGGAGTGTGTCTCTTCGATGTGCCCACCATGGGACTCCAACTCTTTTCCTTCCTGCCTTCCTGTCGGCATTAGTGCCAGCGGCTTAGCCCACTCGACAGATCGGAGAAGGGCTGCCAAATCCTTCAATCAAGTGTCGTCCAATTTGATCGCATTTCAACCGCGTTACGGATGCACGGACGTCTGTAGCTGCGTTGCGGGGACACACTACCCTTCTAGTATGGACACGTGTCTGTTTTGGAGGACGTTATTCAGCGGTAATGATTTCCCGACGTTGATATGCTGAGGAGACACGAGGTTGATTGGTTGGCAGAAGTCACGGGGGGGGGTTTTTGGCGGGTGCTGTGGTCGTCGATCTCCCAATCTCGCTTTCTCGGTTCTTTCTCTCTCTCGTCTCTTGATCTCGCTTTCTCTCTCGTCTCATCGATCTCGTTTTCTCTCTCGATTTCTCTCTCTCTCTTTCTCTTCCTCTCTCTCTTTCTCTCTATTTTAGCATGCAATGTTTCTTAGCATCACTTTGCCACTCCCCGAGGTCATGTTGGAGACATTTTGTTCATAATCTACTGTTTGGCCGATTCTTTTCGCGCTTTCGAAACCATATATGTGTTTTATTTTCATACATACAGTATATTTCACGTACGTTTATTCTCCTTATTTACTTGTTTTTCTTCCTTTCCTTTAAACTGCACGCTTCAACGACAGACGTTAACAGACTAAGATATATAATATTAATATATAGTGTATAATACTATCTGTGGCTCAGTTGTGTTGTAACGGGTACCTGAGGTGCATTGCGGGACGCATTAGAAGAAGTGAACACATTGATTTATTAAAGACTTCACGTGAATGCTTTTTGGCCGTGGACGACTGCAGGGTGGCCAATTCAATTCCCATACACCCTCATTGTGTCGCGCGTAGATTCGCCCTGCTGCTCAAGCAACTGGCGATGGCACCCTGTAGAGGGAAATCTCAGGCATCACAATAGGGGTTCGCTGTAAACCAATGTGCATGACAACATGTGTCTATCGTGGCACACGTAACACAAGAAATGATCATCATCATGAAGCCACGGAGAGGAAGGGAGGCTGGGGCCTACGTACACAGCCCCCCTCGCCGATGACAACAACAACAACAACAACAACAACAACAGCAGCACACACAGTAGGAGTATGTGCCCTCCTCCACCCACATAGCACTGAACAGCGTGCAGTTTTCTGAGCAGCGGTGGCTTCGCTTAATGCCTCCATGAGCCGATCCGCCGACGAGTGGGCTCAGATCGCTGCTTTTGATTTGGACTCTGCGTGCCGTCAACCCACTTCAGAGAGCAGCAGCAGCAGCAGCAGCAGCACCAGCAGCAGTAGCCGGTGTGGGAGTGGGGGGGACGGGGGAGGTGGTGGGCCGCTGTTGCATGCTGGGAGCTTGCAGCGAGTGGGGAAATGCACCCCAGGGAGCGAATGAAAAACGAGTATATGTGAACAAGGTCTCGTTGGAATTGTGTCCCTGATAATTCCCTGATAGCACATAGTGTCGGTGTCCGTGGAGAATCAATGGATGTTTCCTCTGTGTGTGTGTGTGTGTCTGTGTGTCCTGTGTGGTGTGTGTGTGTGTGTGTGTGTGTGTGTGTGTGTGTGTGTGTGGTGTGTGTGTGTGTGTGTCTGTGTGGTGTGGTCTGTGTCCTGTGTGGTGGTTGTGTGTGTGTGTGTGGTTGTGTGTGTGTGTGTGTGTCTGTGTGTGTATGTGTGTTTGTGTGGGGCTGGGCTCATTGCTAATGCTAATCTGCCTAATGAAGAGACATGGCCGCACACACACACCACACACAACACACAAAACACACTCCGACACACACACCCACACACACACACAACACACACACACCACACACATAGAAGCACACAGCAAAACACACACACACACACACATCCCTGTTAATTATCCCATTTCAAATCCTTGTAAACACATCCAATTAAGCCTCGCACAAAAAACAATTCAGAACGTCTATTTTGGTTTCAGAGGCGCTGGGGTGTCTGCATTCCTCAGTGTGTCTGAAGCCCACATCAGGTGGCGTCCTGGAGCGCAGCCGGCGTGATAACTACCCAACGCTAGCACGGGTATTGTCTTTTAACCCTGTGGCCACACGGACACATTATCGTCGATGGCGAGGCTAGCTCTTACCGTTGTGTTAGCCAACTGCAACTACTTGACACACACACACACACACACACACACACACACATGGCCGTGTCCTGGATTGACCTGGCAGAGAGGCACGCACACACACTTCTCATCATAGAGTCAAGTGCCGAGAAACAAGGAGGGCAATTAGGCAAGGCGTCGCAAAGGAATCCATCTTCATTTATTTATTACATTTTTCCCATGGTTGGGTGACTGGATGACAGAATGACAGGGTGCCTCTCCCTCGATGACCTCTCCCCCGATCTCTTTCTCCCTCTCTCTTTACTCTCTCTCTTGCTCTCTCTCTCTCTCTCTCTCTCTCTCTTACTCTCCCTCGCTCCCTTTCTCTCTCTTACTCTCTCTCTCTCTCTCTTTCTTCTCTCTTTTTTTTGGTCTTATTTTTATCGAGCACTGATTTCACACGGGTGCAATCAACTGAAAAACACAACAGTGTGTGTGTGTGTGTATGTGTGTGTGTGTGTGTGTGTGTGTGTGTGTGTGTGTGTGTGTGTGTGTGTGGTGTTGGTGGCTGGTTTAAGCAGCCTCAACTGCCCGGTTGAGTCTGGGGTGGGGGCTGCACACCTGTGGTGCATTGGCTAATCAAGGCCCACAGTTTGAAAACCAATGTGTATTGAAAAGAAATCGAAAAGAAATGACCGACTTAGTCCCACGGCTGCTGATGATTTGGTCACATGGAGACATGCTGTTCCCCACGTAGCTCACATAGCAAAGTTCACATAGCATAGCTCACGTAACATAGCCCTGATGTGTGTGTGTGTGTGTGTGTGTGTGTGTGTGTGTGTGCGTGTGTGTGTGTGTGTGTGTGTGTGTGTGTGTGTGTTGTGCGTGTGAGGAGAGTCAGCCTGCGTGCGCCAGGTCCCGATGATTTGTAGACAGTCCAGAGACGACTCGCCGAAGCAGGCGGAAAGGGAGTTTACTGCCGTCGAGCCGGGATGAGATACAAGCGTGAATGATCGTGTGTAACTCGGGTTGTGATCCAACAGACATCCGTTTGGCAAAGCTTCTGAGCGTCACGTTGATCGAAGTGCGTAACCTGATCACTGAAAATAACATGGAGATTATACTGCTCAGCTGGAGAAAGAGACCCGATGCAATGAGCAACCTTGGCTGCTACGCTGTCAGAAGCAATGAGCAAGTTTTATCTGCGTCTCGCTGTAAAATGTTTTTTATAATGGCAGCCAGACAAGTGTGCAAAACGGTCAACTTTTCTCATCAGGCTTAAAAGAGACAGACAGCTAGATGTCATCAGAGCAACATTTGCTCCATTTGCTAACAATATGAATGTGAATTAAATATGAATTAAAGCAATTAATGTGGGACCTTAAAGACCTAACCTCTGCGACCCTAGCACTAACTTGCGTGTTTGTATGTCTTGCATTATTAGTAGTACTCTTTTATGAGAGAATTCAGAAATTCATCAATCACAATGCAGAATTCCTTCATTGTCATTGCACAGAGGACAATGAAATTGAGTAGCAATCCTAACGGTGCTTTCACACAGCAATTAAAAATAGAAAGAGTTAAAACTAAACTAATTTAAAATGCATACAATAAGATAGCATTGTTTAGCATGTTCTATGTTTCATGTTGGTGCTGCACTCAGAAGGTCACTTCTGCTCTTATCCCAGCTATTATGGCAGGCAACCTAGCAATTATGAAACTGTTCTATAACCTTTCAACTATGAATGCTTGAAACCCGCTCTATTCTTATCTTAGTACCACAGCAAATGTACTCTCTGTAAGTCGCTGTGTGATAAAACTCCGCCAAATGCCCTCCATGTAAATGTAAATGTAAAGACAGAACTCCACACCTCAGGAAAGAGCAGCAGGTTCAGACAAATCGTTTCCACAGAAAAACAGAAAAAACTCATCTTATCTGAGAGATAGGAGGCGGGACTGGCCCCCGGCCCCCAGAGATACCCCCCCCCCCCCCCCCACTGCCTCCAGCCTTTCAGTCAGGATGCTGTGATGATCCACGGCGTCCAAAGCTGGTGCTAAGATCCAGCGGCAGCCGACACAAACATTCACAACACATTCACAACACATCAGAAAAACATCATTATGTCACCGGGGAGCCGAGAAGAGCTGTTTCAGTGGAAGGCGTCTCTGACTGATGGAAACCAGATTGGAATCTACCTCAAATGTTGTGTGCAGCCGAGACGGCAGCGGCAGTGAGCTGTTTGGCAACACCTTTCCCCAAATATCTTTTCGGAGATAAATGGCAGCTTAGACACGGCCCTGTAGTTCTTTTTGAAGGTGGATCAAGGTTCGTTTTCTTCGGAGGAGGGCTGAACAGCCGGCTGTTGAAAATACGCCCGCGATGCAAGCAGACTGCAGCAAGCTAGTTATAATAGAGACCATGCAGGCAGAAGAAGAAGAATATAGACCCAAGGGCATTTGTAAGCATGGGAGTAGTAATATATAAATATCTGCAAGGCTCATGTTGCCCACCAGATCACTTAGGTCTTGCAGGGGGGGGGACCGGGGACGGGAGATAAGCGGTCCACAATTGATATGGCCAATTTGGATAAGCAGGAAAGTGAGTGGAAGAATCATGATGATGGTGCTAGCCCTGAGATCTGTAATCTTATACAACAGAGAAAGAAAGGAAATTACTGTGACGCTTATTTAAAAAGACAGTGGAGGAGTGACAGTGCTGTTAATGGTGTTGTTAGCAGGACTTTAGGCTCGTGTTTACGGGAGGAAATTAGGTTTGCAAAACTCAAACGTAAGGTCTTTGCAATGGGAGACCTGGTGATCCTGGAGCTCGGTGGATTTCCACAGTCGTTCTTGCCCTGCGACATTT
>PIJE02000753.1:12500-15000 GCA_002895965.2 Coryphaenoides rupestris
ATTTTAATCATCGACCTCGCCTCTACTCGTGTTATTTTCAGTATAACATGCACGGGGAGAAGTTGAGTCTGATTCTCTGCGGCGGTGACAACGATGCAGAGCGTGAATAAAATTTCGAAGTAATTTCCCCACGGCGCCCGCAGTTTATATTTAATTGCTGTTTTTCCTGCGCAAAAAAAAAGGTTCCCGCGAGCGAACCGTCGGCTGTCATTATCAGACCCGGGGGTAGAGGAGGGAGGAGGAAGGAGAGAGGAGGATGGATGAGGATGAGGAGGAGGGAGGAGGGAGGAGGAGGTGCTCTTCCACAACCGCGACTGAAGTGTCTGTGTGGCAGCAGCGGCGGCAGCGGCAGCAGCAGACGGTGTCACCGGGGACGGGGGATGAGACACGCTGAGAACACGGGGAAACTATAGTGACTGACAAGTGAGTCGGGCGTTCAGACACCTGTGGGAAGCGCTCCCTGTCAGCGCGCTGGGTCCTCTGGATGTCAACCAGCCTCTTGTCAGGACGTTGTCGTACAGTGAGAGGAGCCGCGGCTGAAAAGCGAGAAAAGTCTCCTCAAATTCGGGGGAGCATGAACACATCGCATCTCGTGACTCCTGCTGTCTGGGGGGCTATTTAAGGTTCCGGTCTTTCTTTTGCAGAGGTTCATTTGTGTACACCTGAGCCACGCTGCCCAGGTGCTATCCAGGTGGGCCGCATGGATGCCCCAGGACCACCCTGGTGCGTTCTGTCAATTGAGTCGACTGCTTTGTGTTTTGCTTTGTGTTTGTCACTGTTTATTTAGTTTGGTCCCGGTGAGTTACACTATTTTAACTTAAACCTAACTTCTGAACCATTATCTTCTCATCTCGCCTCAGGATCAGTATTGGGATAAGCTTTTCTATGGTTTAAACCGGCACAGATTAGATTTTAGATTTGACACATCTTATAAAAATCTGTTTACAGCCCTGTATGGGCTTCTCTTGTCAGGTGGGTATACACAGATTGTTGTGCGCAGTCTAGATTAGATTAGCTGGGTTCCTTTTCCAAGGAGAAATCCCGTGAGCGGTGAGCAGTGATTGAGTGCAGTGATTTTCCATCTTTTTCTGGAGCAAAGGCACACCGCGATCCCAACCGCAAATGCAAGGAACCGCCCACTTAATACGGTCGGCCATTGTTATGAATAATCTCACATAAATGATTCCCTGTAGATTACATTCACTCGGTTATTTGTCATTTCTTCTGCGATATTTCCCACGCTGTTCAAAAGTACCACACGCACACGTCCAGCAGAGGCAATCACGTAATTTGTCAAATATGAATAGAAATTGGGCAAGTACTTACATTACGTGAGAACAATTAATCATCAGGCAAATTATGAATAGCAGCAGTTATATTAGTCACCCGTGTCAGGATTATGCATCACTCCTGCTGCCACGAGGCAAATGTGTTCTCAAGCACACTGGTTGGGTGCCATTAATGGTTTCAAAAGACCACACGGCTCACGACGCGGTCGATCTATGAGCGAAGCCATACATCTCTTTGTATGTCCCTCTTGGTTGATGGGATTGATGGAGACGGCTCCTTGTTTCCGCGGATGAATGTGACTGGACATTGTACATGGTGTAGGTGTGCCTTTGAACAATGAATGAATCCACGTGTTCAGAGACTTGTTTCTTTTGGAAGCATTCAAGGAGTCAAAACCGGGCTCCGGTCAATAGAAACATGTCTGGGAGACATTTAGTCTCTGTCGGTGAAGACCCAGGTCACTGTAACTGTAAAGTTACAGTGACTTACCAAAGTCACTGTAACCAGCGCTGTATGCTTTTGTAGGGCCTCAGCCATTCAAAATGGTTCCCCGGGGTCCTTCACCCAATACCATGTGTGAAGCCCCAATCATTGGTCAACTACTATGAGGAAAAAAATCTCTTTTGCTTTGTTTTATCCTTTTCTAATTTCCTTTCTCCTACGTGGGGTCATGTCTTCTTTGACTTGTTTTTGGTGTGAGCTGAAACTGCGTTGGCTTGCAGCTGCAGGTCATGAAGAGAAGCAGGGACACCAACTCTTCCATCAGCCTTTTCACACCACTTCTCCTTGTCCCCCAAATGTAAACCCCACCGATGTAAACATTTGTATCTTGGACTAAGCACAGATCTCCCCTGTGGGGGGATGACACTGAGTTTAAAGACCCTGTTACACTATGCTGGGGGCTCACTCTCTCATAGTAGGGAGGAGACAGACTCACTCTCTCCTAGGGACTCACTCTCTCCTAGGGAGTAGACAGACTCACTCTCTCCTAGGGACTCACTCTCTCCTAGGGAGGAGACAGACTCACTCTCTCCTAGGGAGGAGACAGGCTCACTCTCTCCTAGGGAGGAGACAGACTCACTCTCTCCTATGGGATACTCATGTCTTCTTTGACTTGTTTTTGGTGTGAGCTGAAACTGCGTTGGCTTGCAGCTGCAGGTCATGAAGAGAAGCAGGGACACCAACTCTTCCATCAGCCTTTTCACACCAC
>PIJE02000753.1:22500-32500 GCA_002895965.2 Coryphaenoides rupestris
TGTGTGTGTGTGTGTGTGTGTGTGCGTGTGTGTGTGTGTGTGTGTGTGTGTGTGTGTGTGTGTGTGTGTGTGTGTTATGTTCCAAGATGTTAATGCGCTCAGTTCAAGTGACTACCTGTCTTATTACTCTTATACCAGTGTGTCTGTCATCCGACATGCGATTTGACAGCTCCCCAGCCGGGCCTGTGGACTAACAACTCCTGACTTTAATAAAAAATCCAATAAGTCTCCAAACAGGCTCTGGTGTCATTGGCATCACCTGGTGGAGTCGCGAAAAGAGAGAGAGAGGTTCAAATTGGATTAGCATCTAGTGTATACCCAGGGAAAGGATTAACAACGTTTCGGTATGTTCCTCACACGGAAAAATAGATTTAACATCATTATGTTATGTTATGCACGCCTACTGTGTTATATCGCACATCGGTGGTGCTAAGAAATTAACCAAATGGAGGGAGAGATTAGACTCACATCTGAAAGGTTCTGGGTTTGAAACCCAATATCCGCAGTCTACCTGTAGTCTACCTGCAGTCTACCTGTAGTCTACCTGCAGTCTACCTGTAGTCTACCTGCTAGTCTACCTGCAGTATAGTATACCTGCAGTATACCTGTAGTCTACCTGTTGTTACAACTGCAGTCTACCTGTAGTCTACCTGCAGTGTACTGTAGTCTACCTGCAGTATACCTGTTAGTTTACCTGCAGTATACCTGTAGTCTACCTGCAGTGTACTTGAGTGAGATGCCTAACCCCTACCTGCCCATTCATTGATTCCTGTATAAATTGTCATATCGGTTTGGATAAAAGCATCAATGCCATCATCGTTTGGATCAAAAAGATGCTCAACATGGTAGTAAAGATACTAAATGATACTAAAGATACTAAGTGATACTAAAGACACTAAATGATACTAAAGAGCGAGTCAGTCTCTGTGCGCGCTACCACGCGATGCCTCGGTGCATCTCGAATGCGTCTCGTTCTGTTCCTCCCTTTGACGTCATCGTCAGCGATGAACCCAGGCACCTCATTTTGTCATCTCCAGTCGACCTCAAAGCTTTCACAGAGCTACCTCGGTTGACCTACTTTCTCTTTTGCTGGGGATGTAACTTTAAAAAAAAAAAATGTGTCTGAGGTAATGAGAGGAGGAAAAGCACAACCCGACGTTATGAGCCACGTCTGCTGTTCGGACACGGCCTCAGCCACACGTTGCTGAGAACACGTTTTAAAAGGAACTACTTCAAGGATTTCTCAACGTCATTCTGGACCCCATTTTCCCATCATTAGCGTTCGGGTTACAAAGCATAGCATTAGTGCTGAATATTTTTACGGGTGAGACGTCTCCTGGAGCGAGGCTTCGTTAGAAAGGCAAAACAGGGTGAGGGGAAGATTGGGAAAAATCTCAAATATACTGTCTTAAATAGACCAGTGCGTCACTGCTATCCAATACCGTGTGTTAAATACTCCATCCCCTCTCTGGTGGTGGTGGTGGTGGGGGTGAGAGGGGGAGGGGGGGCGCGGGGTCACAGCAGTCCCACGTCTGGGGAAGCTAACAGGTTGCTAACGCACAGCGGCAAGCAGGAGATAAATCGTCATTAGGTTTAACTGGCGGACCCCGAGGACGGGATTGAGACCTACTTTCTGTGGCGCTAACGCAGACAAGATGGCCCAGGCTCCCCGGGACACGTCCAGCCGGGGTCTGGGTTCAATCTAAATGGATTTAATTTAAATTCACACGCTGCTCAGCAGCCTGCCATGGTGAGAAGTGCTTCAAAGGGTTTGATGTGGAAATACACAATGCACAGAAGTACAGGCACAGCTATGTGTGTACTGTACATATAAACACATAGTACAGTATAGTAACAGGAAAGAACAGAAGAAATGTGTTTAGAGCAGCACCAGTTGTCCTTTATCTCCCTCTTTCTCCATTTTACACTCTCTCCCTTTCTCCCTTTGTCTCTGCACTTTTCTGTCTCTCTCTCTCTCTCTCCCTGTATCTCCCTCTGTCTCGATTTTCTTCTCTCGCTCTCTTTCATTTTACTCCATTTCTCTCTCTCTCTCTTTCCGCTTTACTCTCTCTCTCTGTCTCTCTTAATTTTACTCTTTCTCTCCCTCCCTCTTTCTCCATTTTCTCTCCCTCTCTCCATTTTACACTCTCTCTCTCTCGCCTTTTCCTTTCGCTCTCTCCCTGTACCTCCCTCTGTCTCTATTTTTCTCTCTCTCTTTCCATTTTACTCTCTCTCTCTCCTCTCTCTCTCTCTCTCTCTCTCTCTCTCTCATATCACTTTACTCTCTCTCTCTTCATTTTACACTCTCTCTCTCTATTTCACACTCTATCTCTTTTCCATTTTACTCTCTCTCTTTCTCAATGTCCTCCCTCTCTCCATTTTAGACTCTCCCTCTCTCCCTCTCTCTCTCCCCTCTCTCTCCGGGTTATCCGCGCCTCACCTATGAGTGCGGAGCGCCCGTCGCCCAGCGGGTAGCGCTGGTAGCGGGGCACGGGCATCGGGGGCAGCCGGTGGAAGGGCGCCTGCAGCAGGGGCTCCAGCCTGGCGGCCGAGGGGTCCGAGGGGTAGAACAGGTTGAACACCTGGGAGCAGGCCGGGCGGAGCTGGCTCACTGGGGGGGGGGATTTGGTACAAGACGGACGCATGTGTCAATGGAATGTGCTCCTTAATGTACGGATATCCAAGCCAATTAATCAATTTACATATTTGGAACATTGTGCATCAACCAAGTCACCAAGTAACAGTTTAATACCAATTAATCGATTAACATTGTAGGTATATGGTAAAAACAGTAATTGATGAATGGCGAGGAGCAGGCGTCTGCGTGGACCCCCTGGGGACCCTCACCTTGCACGGTGGGCAGCACGGTGCGTCTCATAGCCAGCACCAGACCCAGCGGACAGCCCAGCAGGAAGCAGTCGGACACCTCGAAGTCAAAACACCCCGGGTTCAACAGCAGGTAGCTGCTGCTTCCCGAGCACACCTCCACACTCTCCTTCATCAGGCTGGGTTGAGACACACACACAACACACACACGCACACGCACGACACACACACGCACACACACACACACACATACACACACCACACACGCACACACACAGACAGACAGTTACATACATACACAACACAGACACATGAAAATAGGTGACCATTGAGAGGACCCTTGACTCCTGGCCTCTCCTGGTACCCCCTAGTGAGAAGTGAGGGCACCCAAGAGTCAAGAGGATGTACAACTTCACCTCCTTCACCTCTTCCTTCTCCTCCTCTCCTTTCTCCTCCTCCTCCTCTGTCTGCTTCTCCCCCTCCTCTCCTGACACCACCTCCTCCTGGTCCTCTGTCTCCTCCTCTTCCTTCTCCTCCTCCTCCTCTCCTTCTCCTCCTCCTCTCTTCTCCCCCTCCTCTCCTGACACCACCTCCTCCTGGTCCTCTGTCTCCTCCTCTTCCTTCTCCTCCTCTCCCTTCTCATCCTCTCCCTTCTCATCCTCTCTCTTCTCATCCCCCTCCTCTCCTGACACCACCACCTCCTCCTCCTCTGTCTCCTCCTCTTCCTTCCCCTCCCCCTCTCCTCCTCCTCCTAACACCTCCTCAGAATAACCCGGGCCTGCTGGGCGAGGCCAGCCCTGGCCTGAGCTCCAGCAAGCGGCTGAGCAAGAGCAGCATCGACATATCGGCCCCCAACGAGGCGGCCCTCGGCCAGGGGCCCCGCAGCCCTCTAGCAGACACGCTGAAGCTTCAAGCGAACGAAAAGCAAAGAGCAGAACTCGGACGACAGGGACCAACCGGAGGATCGATCACGACTGGGAACCAGGAGGCCACAGGTCGTTAGCTCCACGACATCGTAAGTAAGGGCGGCATCAGGAGGTTAGAGTGGTTGTCTGGCAACAGGAAGGTTGCTGGTTTCGATCCCCGGGCTCCTCCCCCTCCTAGCTAAGTGTGGAGGTGTCCCTGAGCAAGACACCACCTAACCCTACCTGCTCCTCCTAGCTAAGTGTGTGTTACCTTGCAATGACAACGTCGTGTATGAATGGATATTAGGCAACGACAAGAAAAGCAACATTAACCGATCACAGCTCCAAACGTCAACAGCCACTCTCTCTCCACCCATAGACGTCCAGACGGCGTACACGAAAGAAGTGAGCTCATCGCGGCCCCCGCACCCTGCAGGCTGACATCAGCGGCCTGGATATTTTATGAATCGCCGTTAGCATGCGGGAGACGCAGCCTTGTTGCGGTGACTCACACGCCGTGACTCACACTCATGCGAGAACGAGAACGTCGACTGGATCCGGAGAAGGAGGCGGATCAGAAGGCGCACGAGGAGCCTGGAAAGCCGGTGAACCGGAATCGGAAATTCGTCCCCCGAGAGAGAGAGAGGTAACGAACGCGCTGCTGCAGCTTTGGAGACGAACCCGGAGCGCTAACAAGCTCTCCTGGTAATCGGGGGGTTTCCGCGGCGGTAAGTGCAGGGGCAGAGGCGGGAGCCGAGGGCCAGAGCCTCAGCACTGCACAGCTCCAACCTACCGAGGGGGATAATGAGGGCATAGGGGGGGGTGGGAAAACGGGGGTTCGTTATAACACACACCCGTGCGTTATAGCGACGACCCCCCGGACACATCGCCGATTCTATTTCCGTCTCCCGTGGGGTGGATCGGTTGTTGTATACCAGTGGCAAGGGGGGGGGGGGGGGGGGGGGGGGGGGGGGGGCTGGGGAACGTGGTGGGGGAACGTGAGTCGCCGGTGCGAGTCGCTGCTTCCACTCCTGCTGCTGCAGCGACGCTCCACACCGCACCTGGTAGCAGCACCGCTCTCTCTCCGTCGAGCAGGTGCCAGCCCACTCGGCGGCGGCGCCAACGAGGCTATTTTTAGCTCGTCACCGGCACGACTGGAGGGAGGAGGGCGCGCTGTCGAGCAGCAAATATTGATAAATAGCACCGGGGTATAATTATATTACACGCAGTTCCCCCGGGATGAAGACGCGCGCACAAAAGGAAGACGGTGCCAGATTGAAACGTCTGGATCTCTCGGATTGTTTATCAGGATGCAGTGTTTTGCGACAACGCGAAAGATTTATTGTGCGATGTCAATCCATGGAGTCGACGGATGACGTGTTCTCGTATGACGTCGTCAGTCGACCGATTTATGATGACGTCTTTTGTCGCCGTTTAGTCATTCGGCGGACGCTTTTAACCACGGCAATCTACAGTGAACGCTAATAATTTAGATTGATGGTACATAATGAGCAGGTCGGGGTAAGGGATGTACTAGTCTGGGATTTATGCAGGTAGAACGTGGACATTGGCGGCGTAATTAACCTCGTTTCCAGGCGTTCTCGTCTCGTGACGAAAAAACGCCTGCAATCAAATGTGGTTCAAATGTGACTCATTTGTGAAAGAGAGAGAGACACAGACACAGAGAGAGAGAGAGAGAGAGAGAGAGAGAGAGAGAGAGAGAGAGAGAGAGAGAGAGAGAGAGAGAGAGAGAGAGATGGGTGGGACTTCCAATCATGCTTTAGCGGCGATGGGCGAGAGAGGGGACGGGATCATCTGATCGACTTAACACTTTTTGCTGAGTGTGAAGTCCTTTGGATGAGTGCTTCTTGAGAATTTCTGCAAACAATTGGCCTGTTCTGAACAGGCACAGAACGGGCACTGCGCTGGCCGGTGGACCAAAGGAAGTGCTGTGTAGTTGAGTGTGAATGGTAAATGGATTGCACTTTACAGTATTGCCTCACATTCACCCGCAAGGTGACAACCAACACGTCAGGAGCAGTCAGGGTTTGGTGGTGTCTTGCTCAGGGACACCTCGACACTTAGCGAAACGAAGCCCGGGGATCGAACCAGCGACCTTCCCAGGCACATGACTTGTGTATAAACACCAATGTCTCCACCTGGAGAAGAAGCTGTGGTGCTGGCCCGTGGACGAGCCGGTGTCCCCGTCGTACGAGTCGCTCTGCTTGCGGCTGAGAGGGCTGCGGGGCCCCTGGCCGAGGGCCGCCTCGTTGGGGGCCGATATGTCGATGCTGCTCTTGCTCAGCCGCTTGCTGGAGCTCAGGCCAGGGCTGGCCTCGCCCAGCAGGCCCGGGTTATTCTGAGGAGGTGTTAGGAGGAGGAGGAGAGGGGGAGGGGAAGGAAGAGGAGGAGACAGAGGAGGAGGAGGTGGGAGGTGTCAGGAGAGGAGGGGGAGAGAGAGAGAGATTTGATTTGGCCGATCCCCTATTCATTGTTGCATACAGCACAGTACTGTTTTAAAAATAATAAACAGTGTGTGTGTGTGTGTGTGTGTCTGTGTGTGTATTTGTGTGATGAGAGGCCTCTAAGCCCTTTCTCTCTCTTTCTCTCTATCTCTCTCTCTCTCTCTCTCTCTCTCTCATCTCTCTCATTTACATTTTACATTAACATTTACATTTAGGGCATTTGGCGGATGCTTTTATCCAAAGCGACTTACAAAGACTATATTTGTAGAAAGAGACAGCAATACATCACTGTGGTACATAAAGATAAGAATAGAGAAGGTTTCAAGCATTCATGGTTGCAAGGCTAATAGAACGAGTTTCATAATTGCTAGGTTGCCTGCATAATAGCTGAGATAAGAGCAGACGTGCCGTTCTGAGTGTACTACCAACATCTAAGAACATACAATATGCTAAACAATGCTAGGTCTCTCTTCTCTCTCTTTCGCTCGATATTTTCTTCCTCACTTCTCTCTTTCTCTCTCTCTCTTTCTTCTTCTTGTCTGTCACTCTGCTCAGAGAATGAGGCCCAGTGAGACCACTTGGGCCGGGCTCATTAAAGTTAACAGATTGCCATGTCAAGGCCATGTTTTTCCGCGCGTGTGTGTGTGTGTGTGCGTGTGCGTGCGTGTGCGTGTGGTGTGTGTGTGGGTGGGTGAGGACGGGTGTGAAGACGGTGGGGGTGGAGGTGTTGTTGTTGTGTGAGCGACAGAGATACGGGTGGCGTGCTTCCGACGGGAGAAATGAGCAAATGTTGTTTCACACCTCAAGAGCTGACTGTAAATATATGTGTCAGAGAAAGAGAAACTCACTAAATACGAAGGGCCCGCGGTCGTTATCTGGTTTGGTTTGTTTGTTGCCTCGTACGCGTTGCTCATCGAAAGAGGATATTTCTCCACGGAGGCCGTCTCGCCCGTCGTAGCCGTCGTAGAGACCGACTTTAAACGTCCTCGTCCTCCTCGCTGACTGGGCTGTCACGGAGGTCCGAGCGAGAGTATCAACGCAAGCAGCAGCAGCAGCAGAGAGACACATCCATCTCCACCTCCCCCATTTGGTTAAATGGTCCTCGACAGTGAGCGTGATATTACCACATCATAACAACAAATAACGATAACGACGACAAGATGATGTGAAAATGTCTATTTTTACGTCCGCTTACACTCGGGAATCTGCTGTTTCTGCTGTCGCCTAGCAACCCGGCAGCGTGAGTGTGCCCAACCCCCCCCCCCCCCCGCACGCACTACCACCCACCCACCCCCGCCCTACCCCACCGTCACCCCAGGGCGGCGCCGTCTCGCCTCGCTCCCCCGCCGTCTCCCGCGTCCAGACCCCCGCCGTGTGTCACGTTTATTGGTTTTTTTTCCGGATATTCGGATCCGCTCCGCTCCCATTATCTCGTCATCGTCTGCTTCCCGCGGTGGAAGCTTTGCGACGACGCTGCGAGATAGAGGGTTGACCTCTGGCTCACCTTGTGTCTTCCTCCGCCGCGGAGCAGGCGACCGCGGGGCCGTCGTGATGCTAAACAGAGCGGCGAGGGGGAAAGACGCATCCATCACGCTCGGCTTAGACTCTGTCACGTCAATGCAAGCACGTGTGTGGTGTGTGTGTGTGTGTGTGCGTGTGTGTGGCGTGCGTGTGCGTGTGTGTGTGTGTGTGCGTGTGTGTGAGATACAAATGCACCAAAATGTCAAACACACATATACACATACACACACACACACGCACAAAATCGATCACAGACACACACACACAAACGCAAACACACACACACACACGCACGCACACGAGCACATGCACAAAATAAATCACAGACACACACACACACACACACATAATCAAAAGCACACAATCAAACACACACACATGCACAGAAAATCAATCACAGACACACACACAATCACAAGCACACAATCGCAAACACACAATTGCAAACACACACACATAGACACACACACACACACACACACACACAATCACAAACACACACACACACATACACACAATCAGGGACACACGTAATGTGCTTAGCAAAGGATTGTCTACAGCTCTGTGTAATCAGCGTTGATTGAATTAGGCCGTTTTCACATTAGGTGAGTTTGCTTCGTGGCGCAGCGTTGCCTCCCGTCCGTACTAACTCACTGTTCACCATTCAACTAAGTGCTGTTGTTCCCTATACTGAGTACCCCTGACTTGTTGATACACTCCCATACAGGGTGTTCAAGGTACAATTACATTTACATTAAGGGCACTTCACAGAGCGACTTAGATAAGTACATTTGTGGAAAGTGTGAGACAACAATATATCATTGATGGGACATAAAGATTTGAATAGAACTTCTTTCAAGTGCTCATAATTGCTGGGTTGATAGCGAAATACCTAGGTACCTTTTTAAGTGCCGTGCAAATGCGAAGTACGATTTAAGTGCTATTGTTTTAGTGCCAAGACGTACACACATACAATTAAGTGCTCGTGAACAGAGAGTCCAGGTGAACTCTGAGCAGGCGAGTCCACACTGATCTGCACTGGGATCCCGACGCCGGGTCCCCAACGTGGACGCGCCCTGAGTCTCTATTTAGAATGGAAACAGTTTCAACTGGCTGCTGACGCACTTAAAGGTTAACCGTGGCAACAGGGAGTGCCCAAAGTGTCCCCAAAGTGTGGACACTTTGGATCAACGCTCGATAATACTCAGTAACAACACAAACAAAGCCAGGAGGTGTCAAGTGAATAACATCGTGTCAGAAATATCGATGTTTTATCTTCTCGTACCGTCATCTCTCTCCACTCTCTTTCTCTCTCTCCCTCTCTAGCTCTCTCTTTCACACTCTCTCTCTCACTCTTGCTCTCTCTCACTCACTTGGTCTCTCTCTAGCTCTCTCTCTCTCGCTCTCTCTCTCTTTCTCTCTCTCTCTCTCTCTAAATATATACAGTATATGTATGAGATATATTGATCCATCTACCTACTGTATCTATATATTGTATCTTCTATGCATCTATTCTATCTCTTGCTCTCTATGTATATCCATAAATATATATGTACTGTATATATGCAGTATATATATATATATATATATACATCTATGAGATATAGCTATATTGATTAATCTACCTACTGTATCTGTATATTGTACCTTCTCTGTATCTATCCATGTGTGTGTATCTCTCTCATGTCTCTCCTGGGCAGCGCTGTTCATGATGACCACAGTGGTTGTGTGCCGGGCTCCTCGTCAGGGTAATGATAGCGCTGGTGCAGCTGAGGGGAGGCGGGGGGGTCTTAATTGCGATCAATGCACAAATAGAAATCACAGACATCGGGTGTCATGTGCGGAGCAACGTGTGACCCCGTAGTACAGTGGTGCTGCAGAGAGCGAGAGGAGGGAGAAAACCATCTAAACTGCATCTGAGCTGTCTGTCGGTCCCAGAGGAAGACTTCTGTGTGTCTACTGTACACATAGCATGAATCTGTCTGTCTGCGTCTGTCTCTCTGTCTCGGTCTCAACTGAAAATGACATCGATGGAAGCACATTTATCTGTCTGCCTGTCCGTCCGTCTGTCTGTCTGTCTGTCTGTCTGCATCCAAGTCTCTGTGCCCCTCCTCCTCGTCTCTGAGTTTAAGGTTAGAGTTTAACGGATTCACCGTCTAATTAGTCTGGAGGGAACGTGTCCGGTGGACCGTTGAATTATTGACGGCCCGAGTCAGAGCCGCTCCCACCCCTCGTCTTAAAGGCTCCGAAGGAAATCCATCCAAATCCAAATCCTGGGGACGG
>PIJE02000753.1:37500-51402 GCA_002895965.2 Coryphaenoides rupestris
CATCGCCACCACTGCTACCATCACCACCATCACCATCACCACCATCACCACCAGCACATCCATGGACACAATATACAGGTCATGTATTGTGTATCAATGTGTTATCCTGTGTCTGATATACTGTAGGCCTACTATATATTTATTTTATTTACTGTTTTGATGCTGTCATCCAAGGCAAGGTCCAATCCGGCATAATAGTCTGCGCATTCTGATCTGGATTCATATACAGCCTCCTGGTTTGTGTTCTGTGAACACAGCGAGAGGAAAGAAAAACTGAATTGAATGAACTGCTGTTTGTGTGCCTTGCGGTAATCCGAGCTTTTCACAATTTCTCACGAGAGAAGACGTTTCATGAGCAATCTGAGATGCTGCCTTTTCTGTGCTCCTGAGGTGTTTACACACACACACACATACACATTCAAAAAAAAACTAAAAACTGGCAAAGAAATCGTTCCTTCGCCCTGCAAGCCAGTCTTGGCGCTTTCCATGACTGCTCAGCCTTGGACTTGCAGACTCTATAAAGTGTTTAACATCATCATCCCATCTGGAAGGAATACAGCGCCGATCGCTTCGAAACACAGCAGGCGCTCTGCTCGCATTACATAAATCACCAAGGTCGGCTGCTCATCGTCTCTGAGCTCAGAGGTCCCTGTAAGTCCTCTCTCTCTCTCTCTCTCTCTCTCTCTCTCTCTCTTTGTATTCCATCCGTCGTCCTCCAAACACAGCAACAGTGAAGGCGGACTTTTGCTTCTGAATTGTAAACCGGCCAAAGCGTGGCTATATATAGCAGCTCACAACACTGTTGTGTGTCGGGGAGGGTGACGCGTGCATCTCTCTGGAGTAGTGGCGCTCATTTTGCAGATGAATGGAAACACCGGAGAGATTTGAGTTTCTGCTGCTGCTGCTGCTGCTGCTGCTGCTGCTGGCTGCTAATTCCTGAGATCTAGCGGCAGACCGTCAGCTCCGCTCACACCCTGATGGCTCCACATCTCCCTCGCTGATCTCCACCTTCAACTTAAGGGGCTCCTTCTCACTCAGAGGGGGAGTCCACAGAAAGTGCTTTTATCCAGACACGGGGCTCAGCACTTCAGATCAACTTCCTCACGGGTTCTTGCTGTGTGTGTGTGTGTGTGTGTGTGTGTGTGTGTGTGTGTGTGTGTGTGGTGTGTGTGTGTGTGTGTGTGTGTGTGTGTGTGTGTGTGTGTGTGTGTGTATTCTTGTGCATGTGTACCTGATGCGTACGCATACAGTACAGTGTGTGTGCATGTGACTGGTGCACATGTGTGCGTGTATATTTATGCACAAGTACATGCATAGTATACATAGTATATGCATAGTATACATACAGTATATTCACGAGATGGGGTCCATGTTTAAAACAGCAGGGCCTGGCGATAGCTAGCTTTGCCCGGGCTTCCTTACTGACCAACATCATCAATATGTTAGCCAGTGAACAAAAACCTTTTGATAGTTCAATAAATACCTTCTATGGAGATACTTCATTACCTAACTGCTCATTATCGAACTGCTGAACCTTATTAGTTCCCAAAAGGCCTAATAAATCATTTAGTCCTAATAAACTGTTTAGTCTTAATAAACAGTTTGGTCCAAATAAACCGTTAAGTCTTAATAAACACTTAATAAACACATCCTGTTTGGTCCAAATCTCGACATAAACTGTGCAATTACTGTGGGTCCCTGGCTCGAGTGTAAAGCTGGATTTGAGCGGAAGTATAACGCAATCTCTGCATCGTAATATAATACGCAAAAACAAAACTAACCGCAAAGACGAGGCTTTATAAAAGCGAGCTGAAAGACGGAAGACTAAACGTGACGGACAATATTACCAGAGGCACAGTCACACACGCTCACAGCTTGCCACGTCCAATTAAAATGCTAATATCAGCAAAAACGCTGAGACCTTCATGGTTTCCTGCGCTCATTTGGATACAGTCGCCTTTGAAAAGGTGAGGGATGGGGACACCACCGGAAGGCTTATATCTGACACCCTTTGTTGGTCCCTGAAACTCATAATCCCAAAGATGTGCCAAAGGAAAGTGTGAGCCAAGGTGACAAGGTGCACAACAAGGCAGCTATATGCCAGTATTGAGCCATAATGTCAGTGTATGTCTGGGAAGGGACGTAACATGAGTCTCATGAGACTGCATGAGGTCTCTATCCCTTGGTGTGTTTATCTCTCCCTCTGCCACCGAGTGTGTTGACTGGCTGTGGGACGCCGGTGCTGAGCAGCAGTAATAACAGCTTGACATGTGAGATTGTGATCTGAGATGAGCTGACTAATTCATTAATGGATTCCGATTGAGCGCCGAGCAAACCCCCCGGGCCTGCATGTCCCCTTCAATGCACTGTTGGAAGCATTGAGCGAACACAAAGCTGCGACAATTGGGGCTGAACTAAACAGTAAACCATTGAAATTCATATTGAGACATGAGTTCATTCATGGGCTTCTTTTTTAGAGATAAATGTTCTCTGCGACACTCTCAAAAACACTCACATAAGAGAATCGAGAATCTCTGTCCTAAATGACATGCATGGGAAGAACTGGCACTTAGTGTGTGTGCACATGAGGCCATGAGGGTGGCAGTAGCTCAGGAGGTTGTCTGGAAACCGGATGGTTGCTGGTTCGATCCCCTGGGGCTCCTCCCCCTCCTAGCTAAGTGTGGAGGTGTCCCTGAGCAAGACGCCACCTAACCCTACCTGCTCCTGACGTGTTGGTTGTTACCTTGCATGGTTGACACCGCCGCCGTCGGTGTATGAATGGCTGAATGTGAGGCAAACAAACATAAAAGCGCTGTATAAATGCAATCCATTAACCATTGACCACATGAGTGACGCCTCTCACCGCATCATCGCTTCGTTTCGCTCCGCGTGCAGAACGTGACGGCGAACCACCGGTGAACGACGTCATCACCACGGAGGAGGGCCCCCAGACCCTGGTGGGCCGCTTCATGTACGGACCCCTGGACATGGTCACGCTGACCGGGGAAAAGGTAATGCATCTCATTTGTTGTCTTATCGGACGCGAGGTCGACAACAGACACACACACACACACACACACACACACCCACAACTGGTGGTGTACTCACAGAACACACCCCCATCTTCTGGGCGGAGAACAACGTGGTTTTGTTTTCCTCTATTACATGAGATGACATGTAAGTCTTGCATAACGCTCGCACAACTATTGCACGCTGTCTCCTTCAACACAACAACAACAACACAACAACAACAACAACAACAACAACAACAACAACAGGGGTCAGCAAAACAGTAAACTTCTCAGCCGAGGCACGCTCCCCGAATACTAAACACGCGCCTCCGCTTGAGGTCGATCCATGTGCTGAAAGAATTGGCAAACACTTTTTTTCGGGAGATCTATAAGTTACCGTCGCAGTGCGTTTCCCTGTTTCAGCATTCCAGACCACGAGTTACTGATTGAGGACGTTGTGTTATCATAAACACTAAGGTAATAATAAAGTAAAGCCGATTCTGATTCCGATTTTTGAAACGTGACGGTGAAGCTCTCTCTCTCTCTCTCGCGTCTCCCTCAGGTGGACATCCTGCTGATGATCCAGCCGCAGTCGGGCCGCTGGGTGCACTTCGACACGGAGGTGACCAACAGCAGCGGCCGCGTCACCTACACCATCCCCAAGAGCAAGAAGCTGTCGCTGGGCGTGTACCCCGTCAAGATGCTGGTCAAGTGAGTCTCTGTGGTGGTGGTGGTGTGCGAGGGGGGGGGGCGTGGTTTAGCGTTTGCGGGTTGACGGTCTCCTTTTCCTCTGACGTGGAAAAGTCTCTGTCATTCTTACTTGGTTCATTTTTTTGTTCTGTCTTCTTCTTTCTTTTTTTGTTTCTTTCCATCTCACCTTCCTCCGGGTCTCCCACTCTCTCTGCCTCTCTCTGTCTCTTTACCCTCTCTCCCCCTCTTCCTCTCTCGTCTCCCCTCTCTTCATCTCCCTCTGCTCCATCCCCTCTCTCTCTTTCTCTCTCTCTCTCTTCCTCCCCTCCACCCCTCTCTCTCCATCTCTCTTCTCTCGTCTCCTATTCTTTCTCTCTTTCCCCCCATTCCTTCCTCTCTCTCTCTCTCTCTCTCTTCTCTCTTCTCTCTGTCTCTCTCTCTCTCTCTCTCTCTCTCTCTCTCTCTCTCTCTTCTTCTCTCTCTCTCTCTCTCTCTTTCTCTCTCTCCTTCTCTCCCTCCCTCCACCCTCTCTCTCCATCTCTCTTCCTCTCTTCCCCTATCCTTTCTCTCTTTTCTTCCCTACTCTCCCTCTCTCTCCTCTCTCTCTCTCCCTTGCTCTCTCTCCTCTCTCTCTCTCTCTTACCTGCCCTCCACCCTCTCTCTCCATCTCCTCTCCTCTCTTCCCCTATCCTTTCTCTCTTTTCTTCCCTACTCTCCTTATCTCTCCCTCTCTCTTGCCATTTCTCTCTCTCTAACTCGTTCTTCTCTCCCTCTGCTCCATCCCTCTCTCTCTCTTCCTTCCCTCCACCCCTCTCTCTCCCATCTCTCTCCTCGCTTCCTTTCTCTTCTCTTTCTTTCCCCTTCTCTCTCTCTCTCCCTCTTCTCTCTCTTCCTTCCCTTCACAAACTCTCTCCATCTCCTCTCTCTCTCTCTCTCCCCTCTCTCCCGTCTCTCTCCACCCCTCCACGGCAGGGGGACCAGACGAGTGCGGAGGCCTATGTGACGGGTGTTGCCGCGGGCGATGGAGTGTATGGTGTTCAGCATCGATGGCTCGTTCGCCGCCAGCGTCTCCATCATGGGCAGCGACCCAAGGTTTCGCCCCGGTGCTGTTGGAGCGTTGTCAGGTAACTGCCTGTGTCTGTGTGGGTGTGTGGTGCTGTGCGTGATGTGTGTGTGGGTGGTGTGTTGTCTGTGTGTGTGTCGTGGTGCTTGTGTATGAGATCAGGGTAGACTTTTGATCCATAGCATGGGCAACGGCTTGTTAATAGTCTGATCAAAATCCCACCGTCGCCGAGGAAAATAATTTTATGGGTAACTTTGGGATTTTTGCGGACTTCAAGTGACTAATTGCGGACAACAATTTTAGGAAATTGTCCAGCTTATATTCTCTTTTACCTTTCCGGTTTATCTGGTCGTGTTTTGTTATTTTCTCATGTTCACCAAGTCTTCGTTCAAAGACTCAAGTCCTGCCTACTGAAAATCACGTGAGAAGTTGAGTTGCAGGGAGGAAACGGAGGAACGTGTGAGGGGTTGGAGAGCGAGGAGTTCCATCATGTGTTTCAAACACAGCCTGTCGACATGGAACAAGCACTTTTAGAGGGCCTACATTTACAGGATGCTGTTGCCCCAAAGGGTTGTTCTGCAGACGTTCGGGGCTGACGGCTGAAGCACTCCCGCTCGATACTGGACCAATTTAAAAAATAGCTGCATTTAAAGGGGCCATTAGGGGCCGGTTTGGCCACTGTATGGGGTCCTATTATACCACCAGGTGTGAGCGTGATTAGCCATAACAGGCATTTTCTAATTGTCATGGAACTAAAATTGTCATAATGAACGAAGTGACATTCACAAGTGGGAGTGTCCACCTATGATGTATTATGATGACTAGATCAGACTACCAGGCTACCCAGTGGACCGTACCAACTGATGAACTGGTCTAGTCTGCATACATCTGGGTGGACACTCCCACTTGCGATGTCACTGCGTCACAACATGACAATTTTGAAAGGACTTGTAATGGCTAATCACGCTCACACCTGGTGGTATAAATAGGGCCCCTTTAACATTGGCAGTAGCTCGGACGGTATAAGAGCGGTTGTCTGGCAACAGGAAGGTTGCTGGTTCGATCCCCGGGCTCCTCCCCCTCCTAGCTAAGTGTGGAGGTGTCCCTGAGCAAGACACCACCTAACCCTACCTGCTCCTGACGTGTTGGTTGTTACCTTGCATGGTTGGCACCGCCGTCGGTGTATGAATGGGTGAATGTGAGGCAATACTGTGAAGCGCTTTGGATGAAAGCACCATGACCAAAATAACCATGATGCCACCATCCCTGCCATCATCTGTATAATTCCCGTTGCTGGGTGGACTTTGAGCAGCAGTAGCAGTAGTAGCAGCAGTGAGATGTCCTCTGTGGGTCTCCCTGCTCCTCCAGACACTGGCAGGAGCTGGGCTACCTGATCATCTACATCACGGGCCGGCCGGACATGCAGAAGCAGCGCGTGGTCTCCTGGCTGTCCCAGCACAACTTCCCCCACGGTATGATCTTCTTCTCCGAGGGCCTGGTGCACGACCCCCTGCGCCAGAAGACCATCTTCCTCAGGAACCTGGTACAGGATGTAAGGCTACACACACACACACACACACACACACACCCTAAAATCTGTATGTAGATGTTAGGAAGCATCTCAGATGTGTTCTGCCCCCCCCCCCTCTCTCTCTCTCTCTCTCCTCTCAGTGTCACATTAAGATCAACTCGGCCTACGGCTCCATGAAGGACATCTCCGTGTACAACATGCTGGGCCTCAGCCCGGCCCAGATCTACATCGTGGGCCGGCCCTCCAAGAAGTACCAGAACCAGTGCCAGGTAGCTCCCCAGCTCTCTGTGTCCAGGTGCCATTCATCAAGCTGACAGCGCCGCTGCCCCTGCTGCTGTTGCTGCTGCTGTTCCCTCAGCCTGATTCTGTCTGTCTGTCTGTCTGTCTGTCTGCTGGAATTGCATTAGAGCTCCTGTGTTTCCTCCTGTCTCATTACATTCACCCCGATGGATACTGGGCTGTCTCTCTCTCTCTGTCTCTTTCTGTCTCTCTCTGTCTCTCTCTCTCTCTCTCTCTCTCTCTCTCTCTCTCATATGTGTGTGCATGTGTTTGGATGTCTGTGAATGTGTGTTGTGAATGTTTGTGCATGTCTGTGTGCATGTGTGTGCACATTCATTAATGATTGTGTGTGTGTGTGTTAAGGCTGAGACCACTTATCTGAGACCACTGTGTGAAATCGATAAGTGGCGTCACTTATCGATTTTTGTGTAGTGTAAAAAAGTTAAAAATATTTTTTTTCTTACAAAATAAATAAACAATTCTTTGACGTTATTTGTGTGTGTGTGTGGTGTGTGTGGTGCTGTGTGTGTGGTGTGTGTGTCACGTGCACTCACTGTAGTTTTCATAGTAGGCACCCTTGGTTGCGCTACTAAAACAGAACGGGAAGAGAGATAATAGCGGAGTTTAATGAGTAGATTGCGAGACCGGAAGAGGGCGGGGAATGAGTGGTGAGATGTTTGTGTGTGTAGGTGTATGTGTGTGTAGGTGTATGTGTGTGTAGGTGTATGTGTGTGTGTGTGTGTGTGTGTGTGTAGGTGTGTGTGTGTGTGTAGGTGTATGCGTGTGTAGGTGTATGTGTGTGTAGGTGTATGCGTGTGAAGGTGTATGTGTGTGTGTGTATGTGTGTGAAGGTGTATGTGTGTGTGTATGTGTGTGTAGGTGTATGTGTGTGTAGGTGTATGTGTGTGTAGGTGTAGCTGTTTACTGTTTAGTTCACATGTGTTAGTTGTGGCTCTTTGTTGCCCCCTCTGGTGAAAATATCGATTCTTCAAAATGGCATATTGTCTCAGCCTTAGTGTGTGTGTGTGTGTGTGTGTGCGTGTGTGTGTGTGTGTGTGTGTGTGTGTGTGTGTGTGTGTGTGTGTGTGTGGTGTGTGTGTGCGCGTGTGTGTGTGTGTGTGTCTGCTTGTCCCCAGTTCCTGAGCGAGGGCTACGCCGCCCACCTGTCCACCCTGCAGTTCGGCCACCGGGCGCGGCCCAAGAAGACGTCCTCGGTGCGCATGGTGCTGAGGAAGGGCTCCTTCGGCCTCGCCGCCAAGCCCGACTTCCTGTGCAAGCGCACCCACCTGCGGAGGACCATGTCGGTGCAGCAGCCTGACCCGCCCTGCACCCCCAACCCCAAGCCCGAGCGCGCCCAGAGCCAGCCCGAGTCCGACAAGGACCACGGTGGCGGTGGAGGTCCCGGTGGGCGGGTGTATGGGGACGGGCGTCCATGCTCCGCGGAGACACCACTCCCTGACGTCTGCGCCAGAGATGGAGGAGGTCGGGGAGGAGACAGGAGGAAGAGGGGGAGGAGGAGGAGGAGGAAACCAGGAGTAGGGCGAGGAGTCCAGGGAGTCCAGGGTCTGAGGTGAGAACTTTTGTGAAACGCCTTCGAGCACAAACACAGGATATGAGAACGCCTCAAACGATTAAAATGCCCTTAACTATAATTATAATCATTACGATAATTGCAATCATTTAAAAAGTTTTGGTTGGCTGGTTTATGCATAAAGACCCTTGTAGATTAGGAACGGTGTGCGTAAACGAGGCACCAAAACAAAAATTTGATTAATCAATTTCCGCACCGGAGAAAATAGTCAGTGAACATTTATAAAGAGACACTTTCTCACAAAACCCGATTTGCATATACAGTGTTGTTTGTTCGGTCCAGTCATGCAAAATCAACCCCAACATCACCGCAATAACCTAAGGTATTGAATTAATAATATTCAAAAATATACTGTGTATAAATAAATATTTGTAAAGTAGTTGCAATTTCATGAAATGCAAATAAAATGTGTCTCCATACCAAAGTATGAGGCCCGGACGAGAATACCGTGACAAGGAATAAGTTAGGTGGTTAAATAGTCCCCCTTTGTTTCTCAGCATCTTGTCTGCCGCTCCACTGAGAGCTGGGGGGGCTTCCCGCTGCATCGACCCAGACGCTGATCGATTGCCAGACGGATTGTTGTGCGACTGACTAATTAGCCGCTATTAGCTGCCGGCTGCGAACGTGTTTCGATGACATTGTGAACACACAAGGGTGCTTAAGATGTTATATTGTCACTGGGCGCCATCATGGTTATTCATGCCGTTGTCGTCGTGAAAATGCGTCCCGTGTGTCCACACTGAAGAAAGAGAGAAATAAATAAAGAGAGAAGCAAAGGAAGAAAGAAAAGATGTTTAGAAATGTTTGGTCCAAATAAACCGTTAAGTCTTAATAAACACTTAATAAACACATCCTGTTTGGTCCAAATCTCGACATAAACTGTGCAATTACTGTGGGAGTGTAAAGCTGGATTTGAGCGGAAGTATAACGCAATCTCTGCATCGTAATATAATACGCAAAAACAAAACTAACCGCAAAGACGAGGCTTATAAAAGCGAGCTGAAAGACGGAAGACTAAACGTGACGGACAATATTACCAGAGGCGCAGTCACACACTCTCACAGCTTGCCACGTCCAATTAAAATGCTAATATCAGCAAAACGCTGAGACCTTCATGGTTTCTTGCGCTCATTTGGATACAGTCGCCTTTGAAAAGGTGAGGGATGGGGACACCACCGGAGGGCTTATATCTGACACCCTTTGTTGGTCCCTGAAACTCATAATCCCAAAGACGTGCCAAAGGAAAGTGTGAGCCAAGGTGACAAGGTGCACAACAAGGCAGCTATATGCCAGTATTGAGCCATAATGTCAGTATATGTCTGGGAAGGGACGTAACATGAGTCTCATGAGACTGCATGAGGTCTCAATCCCTTGGTGTGTTTATCTCTCCCTCTGCCACCGAGTGTGTTGACTGGCCGTGAGACGCCGGTGCTGAGCAGCAGTAATAACAGCTTGACATGTGAGATTGTGATCTGAGATGAGCTGACTAATTCATTAATGGATTCCGATTGAGCGCCGAGCAAAACCCCCCGGGCCTGCATGTCCCCTTCAATGCACTGTTAGAAGCATTGAGCGAACACAAAGCTGCGACAATTGGGGCTGAACTAAATCGTAAGCCATTGAAATTCATATTGAGACATGAGTTCATTGATGGGCTTCTTTTTAGAGATGAATGTTAGGCTTGTGCTCTGCGACGCTCTCAAAAACATCTCACATAAGAGAATCGAGAATCTCTGTCCTAAATGACATGCATGGGAGAACTGGCGCTGAGTGTGTGTGCACATGAGGCCATAAGGGTGGCAGTAGCTCAGGAGGTTGTCTGGAAACCGGATGGTTGCTGGTTCGATCCCCGGACTCCTCCCCCTCCTAGCTAAGTGTCGAGGTGTCCCTGAGCAAGATGCCACCTAACCCTGACGTGCTCCTGACGTGTTGGTTGTTACCTTGCATGGTTGGCACCGCCGTCGTCGGTGTATGAATGGGTGAATGTGAGGCTACACATAAAAGCGCTGTATAAATGCAATCCATTAACCATTGACCACATGAGTGACGCCTCTCACCGCATCATCGCTTCGTTTCTCCCGCGTGCAGAACGTGACGGCGAACCACCGGGTGAACGACGTCATCACCACGGAGGAGGGCCCCCAGACCCTGGTGGGCCGCTTCATGTACGGACCCCTGGACATGGTCACGCTGACCGGGGAAAAGGTAATGCATCTCATTGTTGTCTTATCGGACGCGAGGTCGACAACAGACACACACACACACACACACACACACCCACAACTGGTGGTGTACTCACAGAACACACCCCCATCTTCTGGGCGGAGAACAACGTGTTTTGTTTTCCTCTATTACATGAGATGACATGAGTCTTGCATAACGCTCGCACAACTATTGCACGCTGTCTCCTTCAACACAACAACAACAACAACAACAACAACAACAACAACAACAACAACAACAACAGGGGTCAGCAAAACAGTAAACTTCTCAGCCGAGGCACGCTCCCCGAATACTAAACACGCGCCTCCGCTTGAGGTCGATCCATGTGCTGAAAGAATTGGCAAACACTTTTTTTCGGGAGATTACCGTCGCAGTGCGTTTCCCTGTTTCAGCATTCCAGACCACGAGTTACTGATTGAGGACGTTGTGTTGTCATAAAAACTAAGGCAATAATAAAGTAAAGCCGATTCTGATTCCGATTTTTTGAACGTGACGGTGAAGCTCTCTCTCTCTCTCTCGCGTCTCCCTCAGGTGGACATCCTGCTGATGATCCAGCCGCAGTCGGGCCGCTGGGTGCACTTCGACACGGAGTTGACCAACAGCAGCGGCCGCGTCACCTACACCATCCCCAAGAGCAAGAAGCTGTCGCTGGGCGTGTACCCCGTCAAGATGCTGGTCAAGTGAGTCTCTGTGGTGGTGGTGGTGTGCGAGGGGGGGGCGTGGTTTAGCGTTGGCGGGGTTGACGGCCTCCTTTTCCTCTGACATGGAAAAGTCTCTGTCATTCTTACTTGGTTCATTTTTTTGTTCTGTCTTTCTTTTTTTTTTTTGTTCTTTCCATCTCACCTTCCCCCGGGTCTCCCACTCTCTCTGCCTCTCTCTGTCTCTTTACCCTCTCTCCCCCTCTTCCTCTCTCGTCTCCCCTCTCTTCGTTCCCTCTGCTCCATCCCCTCTCTCTCTCTCTTTCTCTCTCTCTCTCTTCCTCCCCTCCACCCTCTCTCTCCATCTCTCTTCTCTCGTCTCCTATTCTTTCTCTTTCCCCCCATTCCTTCCTCTCTCTCTCTCTGTCTCCCTGTCTCTCTCTCTCTGTCTCTCTCTCTCTCTCTCTCTCTGTCTCTCTCTCTCTGTCTCTCTCTCTCTCTCTCTCTCTGTCTCTCTCTCTCTCTCTCTCTCTCTCTCTCTCTCTCTCTCTCTCTCTCTTCTCTCTCTCTCTCTCTCTCTCTCTCTCTCCTTCTCTCCCTCTCTCTCTTGCTCTCTCTCTCTCTCCCTCTCTCTCTCTCTCTCTCTCTCTCCTTCTCCCCCTCCCCTCCACCCTCTCTCTCTTGCTCTCTCTCTCTCTCTCTGTCCTCTCTCTCTCTCTCTCTCTCTTACCTCCCTCCACCCTCTCTCTCCATCTCCTCTCCTCTCTTCCCCTATCCTTTCTCTCTTTTCTTCCCTACTCTCCTTATCTCTCCCTCTCTCTTGCCATTTCTCTCTCTCAAGAACAGACAGAGCAAGAGAGAGATAGACAGAGAGAGCAAGCGAGAGATAGACAGAGAGAGAGAGAGAGAGAGATAGAGAGAGAGCGAGAGAGAGAAGAGACATAAAATGGTAAAATGCATTTATATATCATCCAAAGCTTTACAGTATTGCCTCACATTCACCCATTCATACACCGACGGCGGTGCCAACCATGCAAGGTAACAACCAACACGTCAGGAGCAGGTAGGGTTAGGTGGTGTCTTGCTCAGGGACACCTCCACACTTAGCTAGGAGGAGGGGGACGAGCCCGGGGATCGAACCAGCAACCTTCCTGTTGCCGACAACCAATATGCAGACTAGACCAGTGCATCAGTTGGTACGGTCCACTGGGTAGCCTGGTAGTCTGATCTAGTCATCATAATACATCTAGGTGGACACTCCCACTTGTGATGTCACTTCGTTCATTATGACAATTTTAGTTCCATGACAATTTAGAAAATGCCTGTTATGGTTAATCACGCTCACACCTGGTGGTATAATAGGACCCCATACAGTGGCCAAACTGGCCCCTAATGGCCCCTTTAAATGCAGCTATTTTTTTTAATTGGTCCAGTATCGAGTGGAGTGCTTCAGCCGTCAGGCCCGAAGCGTCTGCAAAACAACCCTTTGGGGCAATAGCATCCTGTAAATGTAGGCCCTCTCAAAGTGCTTGTTCCATCGACAGGCTGTGTTTGATATTGCAATATTTTTTTCAATTTTTATTCAGAGGAAACCCCTTGAGATGAAGCATCTCGTTTTCGAGGGGACCTCACAAAAAAAAACAATACATTACAAACATACAGACAGACAAAAGCTCTCCCTCACACCAAAACCACCCATATCCTCCCCATACCAACCATTAGTTATTAGTCAATAAACAGTTACAGTTAGGGTCATTCATGTACACAGACACAGAAAAGGAAAGAAAAAAATAAAAAAAAAAGAAATTATAATAATCAGGCATGAGGAAAACAGTTGCAGCTTGTATGCAAATGATTAAGAAGAGACCTCTTAAACTGGTGAAAAGAGGAAATGGCTCTAAGAGACCCAGGTAAGCCATTCCAAGTAGAAGGGGCTTTAAATTTAAAGGCTCTCCTCCCAATTTCTTTGGCTATACTTGGAACAAAAAAGAAAAGATGGTCCGTATCTCTTAGGCTATAGGATGAGTGATATGGAATCAAATGTTGTTTCAGATATGATGGGTAGTTTGAAAAAATGCATTTGTGAACAAACTGTAACCAGTGAAACTGGCGTCGAGCATTTAGTGAAAAAAGATTCCAATATGTTTGAAAACATGATGGAACTCCTGTACGAGACTTGGTGAAAGAGAAAAGAACAAAACAGACGAGATAAACTGAAAGGTAAATACATACCAATGCTGGACCAATTTCTAAAATTGTTGTCTGCATTAGTCACTTGAAGTCCCAAAAATCCCAAAGTTACCCAAGAAAAAGTCCATTATTTTACTCGCAGGTGGGATTTTGATCAGGCATTACAAGCCGTTGCCATGCTATGTCAAAATCTAACCCTATCATACACACACACACACACACACAGACACACACACACACACACACACACACACACACACACAGACACACACACAGACACAGCAGTTACCTGACAACGTCCACAGCACCGGGGCGAACCTTGGGGTCGCTGCCCATGATGGAGACGCTGGCGGCGAACGAGCCATCGATGCTGAACACCATACACTCCATCGCCCGCGGCAACACCGTCACATAGGCCTCCGCACTCGTCTGGTCCCCCCTGCCGTGGAGGGGTGGGAGAGAGGGAGAGAGAGAGAGAGAGAGAGAGAGAGAGAGAGAGGAGATGGAGAGAGTTTGTGAAGGGAAGGAAGAGAGAGAGAGGGAGAGAGAGAGGAAAGGGGAAGAAAGAGAAAGAGAAAGGAAGCGAGGAGAGAGATGGAGAGAGGGGGTGGAGGGAAGGAAGAGAGAGAGGGGATGGAGCAGAGGGAGAGAGAACGAGTTAGAGAGAGAGAAATGGCAGAGAGAGA
>PIJE02000753.1:54459-99459 GCA_002895965.2 Coryphaenoides rupestris
TTTTAATAATGATAAGAACACCAGAGAGGAATAGGAGAGAGGGAGCTGAGGCGAGAGAGAGGGGGGAGTCTGGGGAGAGAGAGAAGGAGGAGTCTGGGGAGAGAGAGACAAGGAGGAGTCTGGGGAGAGAGAGAGGAGTCTGGGGACACGCGGGAGGGGTGGGGGGGCACTCTCATCCGCTATTGCTTGCCTGGAGCATCTCCACATTGGCAGCTGTAGATTCATGCCAAAGAACCAGTGTGTGTGTGTGTGTGTGTGTGTGTGTGTGTGTGTGTGTGTGTGTTGTGTGTGTGTGTGTTGTGTGTGTGTGTGTTGTGTGCGTGTGTTGTGTTTATTGTTTTGTATGCAGGAATTAAAATGCATTCTTCGTCCAATCCTACGCCAGACGAATTGTTCCACTGTAATGGCGTCATAATCGCACACAGTGGAGAAAATGGCCTGGGCGCCCTCGCCGCGTCAACGGATATTCCGTTGTTGCCGCGTCAGCAGATTTTCCGCTGTTGCCGCGTCAACAGATTTTCCGTTGTTGCCGTGCCGACAGATATTCGGTAATCGCCGCTCCGACAGATTTTCCGTCGTTGCCGCGGCAACAGATTTTCTGCGATTGTCGCGTCGGCCCGATTTTCCGCCGTTGCCCCGGTAACCCGTGTCAACAGATTGTCCTCCGTTGCCGCGCCAACAGACGTTCCGTCGCTACCGCGGCGACAGATATTCCATCGTTGCCGCGCCGACAGATTGCCAGTTGTTGCCACGGCGACAGATTTTTCGCCATTGCCACGGCAACAGATTTTCCGCAGTTGTCATGTCAACAGTTGTTCCAGGCACAAAGACACTGAAGAGGTCACAGAGAGGTCACTGAGCTGTCCACGTCACGAGAGACCCACAGGAGGAGGAGGAGGAGGAGGAGGAGGGAGGAGAGAAGAGCGCCCCCAGGAGGCCGCGAGAGAAGGAGGCGTTCGGAGGCCGACCTCTGCAAAGAAGACAACGAAGGAATGGAAACAAACAGACAAACGGGTCAGCCATGTTTCTGCAGCCCATCTGAACAAGCTGATTGCACATTAATTCCTCTCAGGCGTTGGCTTACAATGTGTCCCACTGTGGAAACACAAAGAGTGTGTGTGTGTGTGTGTGTCTGCGTGTGTGTGCGTGTGTGTGCGTGTGCGTGTGTGTGCGTGTGTGTGTGCGTGTGCGTGCGTGTGTGTGTGTGGGGAGGGTGAGTTCCTCTGAGTTTGAGAGCATGACGTCGCAATCACAGCTCATCAGTTGGTGTGCGTGATCAGGGAGCAGAGGAGAATTAAGTACGCTGACCTCTGAATGAGGTGAGCTGTTTCTAATATCTCTCTCCCAGACTCCCCGTCACTGTACATAACAGACACACAGGCTCTGTGGTGTTCCCGTAGCAAGCTGCACATGGCTTTTCTTTTCTTTTTTTTCCTGGTTTGATTTTTTTTGCGAGCCTGAGCTGAGCCCGACTGACCCCCGATTGACCCCCGACTGACCCCTGAACCCCCGTCTTCAACTCCAGCCCCAACATGCCTCCCTCCCTCTCTCCCTCCCTCCCTTTCTGCTGGACCATTCGTGATGAACCAATAGCGGTTGAAATTGCACTATCAAAATAAAAGTTCCATCACAGTGATTTATTTTAGTTTATTTTTAGTTTATCAGTTGGGAAAAAAAAATCAAAAACGAAACAAACGAGTGGTGTTTATTTTTTTCATCTTCTTCAGATTGTAATCTATTGTCGTCGACTAAATAGTGTGCGGTGATTGGATGTCCAGTTCCTCCATCTCCAAGGATACACTTGCTTACCGGGTTTCAGTCCAAAATGATAACGGGAGCGAGATAAACAAAGGAGAAAAATGTATAAAGTGTAAAAATTTAATTGCTTTCAACGCCCCGCCCCGTTCCGACAACGTAACCATGGCAACGTCAGTGCTAGGACGTAGAGCTCACTCACGCGTAGAAGTAACCAACACCATAATACTGTAGGCTACACGTAACATCTCCCGGTGGCGGACAGGTCAGACGGGTTACGATGAGCTCTTCAAATGACGGAATGATGGAATGGTGGAATATGGCAAGTGAGGTATTAACAATGACCATCCCAGCACGTGACCACAATGTCGTTGATAACCCCCCCCCCCCCCCCCCCGGTGTCTCAACAGGACCATGTGTTGGATTGTGTTTTGTGATCAAATGCGAGAGTTTGCGCCCTCGCATTTGTTCGCACTCGAGCATTTGTTGGCACGGCTGTAACACAGTTTTCCTCGATTGTAATCATAACAAGGAGCCTTCGCTGTGGAAACCAACATGAAATGTAGAGAATTCTTTGGAGAAGGAGAAGTCGAGGAGTCGGAATACCTTTCTTACAACCTGCTTACAGTTATAACAAAGGGAGGCCGGTCAGCTGAATGTCCTCCCGATCCCAACTCGAACCGATCTTTTTATGGTCTCCCTTTGGTTACCTTACCACGCCCCTTAACACATGTACACACCCCTAATTATGTTAACACACTTGTTGCGCTCCTCCTGCTGGCGGCCCCTCAAATTGTCCTTGAATAGTTTTTTTTTTAAATCACATGACCTTCACTAAGCATCATCTATATTAGTACTTCTTTATACAGCACGTAATATAAAGTATTATGATAAAGAAAGATTAAACCTGCATATACTAAAATGAAAACAGAAATGATGTATAGACTTGTTTGCAGACCTAAATACCACAATACAAACACTCTGATATTAAACGACTTAACGACCTGGAAATCCAACGACGGTCACAAGACATCAATGACAGTAAGCAAAATCATTAACACTAATTTAAATAAGAAACATGACAGAGTAAGAAATAATCCTAATTTAGGATTAGGATTTAAGGACCAGGGCACCACGTGGTGAGGAGTCACATGAGAGCCAGGGGTGACCATACACGCCCCTCACTCTTGTGTTTCAGCACCTTTTGACCTCTTCACCTCCTCTGTCCTGGTGACTGCAAATAATTCAATTCTTTTATTGATCTTCAACGGCTCCGTTTCCTTATCGACGATCGGCTGGACGTGCAGCTGGTTGATCATTCATGTTTTTTATTGGGATTCACTCAGAGATGTTGTCTTGTCTTTGTTCTCTGTCCTTCCCGGAGCTCCACCGTCCGGGACTCCCTTCCTCCTTTCCATTTGAACCCACCCTTCCCAACACACGTGACCCTTTGTTTTCTCAATCAATTTAGCTGTTTGTTGGTGACAGTGGATGACGTGTTATTTCTCAGTCTTTCCACACTTAGTTACTTCATGTAGCGCATATTCTTACAAGATGGCGACTATGTTTTATTATAAAATTCTCCCGTACCACACACACACATACATATATAAATGAATTAATAGGTTTGTGGCGATAACTTTGATACCTTATGAATCCAAGGCTTTGTACGGCTCCTGCGAATGTTGATGGGTGGTAATCAGCCAATCAAAGTGTGCATGAAACGAGCAATCAAGAATTAGCTGACAGGAGAAAACTTTGCCATTGTACTGTACTGTACTGTACTGTATTGTACTGTACTGTACTGTACTGTACTGTACTGTACTGTGCCATTGCAATGCATACAGTGGGTTCAACTGATAATAAGAAAATAAGTTTGGGTGCAATTTTGATGGATGATAAATATTATATTGCTGTTATGCAGCGAGAGATTAAAGTAGAGCAAAAAATATTAATTATTTCGTGATAATTGCTGGGATATTTATTTATTTAAGGGACACAAAAGTAAAATCCATGTTGCTGCCCATTATCATACATACAGACATACAACAGTATCCTCTGTTTGAATCCACACTATGTATCAAGAAATGGTTGACCATGTCAGAGTAGGAAAATACACAGTTTGTCCTTTGCGTTTATGGGCCATTTTGTTCTTGGGATGGATTAAAATTACATTTCATGTGTTGACACTCGCATCAAATCTACTGTATGTTGACCACTTGGTTTGAGAGACCGAATGCATTCTGAAAATGAAATGGGTCATTTCAGTCCCACCATGTTTTCGATAATGTGCGTCCGTGTGCGTCGTCTATTGCTTTGAAAAACATTTGTTTGGCGAAAGAAAATGGGACTCGTGCAATCGAAGGAAACTGTAATTGAAGCCGTTGTTGAAATGTCACCTGGACTCTCTCTCTCTCTCTCTCTCTCTCTCTCTCTCTCTCTCTCTCTCTTCTCTCTCTCTCTCTCTCTCTCTCTCTCTCTCTCTCTCTCTCTGGTGTACCGTTTACCGCGAGCGCATCTGAGCTGATGGCTCTGTTATGCAACCTCCTCGTCGTTGTAACGGACGCTGAGCGCTGAGCGGCCTCCGGGCTCGCGGGATCGCGTCCTCTCGGTAGTACACCTCTCCTGACGCCGCGCGCCAAAACCTATTTTTCTACGAGGTAAATAATGTACAAAGAAATATTTTAAATGTGAGTTTGACGTGTTGGAACTTTCTCTTGTTTTGACTTGTTTGCCTTAAATTGTATTTGATGTTATTGATTATTGTTGTTGTTATCATTATTATTATTATTATTATTATTTGTTGTATTTATTTAATGACCAAAGTATATAGATTTATGAGTTTATCCTCTTGACAAAGTGCATTTGAAACGATTTGATATTTTATCTTGAAATATTTTAGGTACATATCTGTATGTGTGAGCGGTGAGCTGAGTTTGGGTATCTGCTCTGTGTTCCTGTGTTTTCTATGTGTGTGTGTGTGTGTGTGTGTGTGTGTGTGAATGTGGGTGGGCATAGATATCGGTGTGTTGGGCGTTGTAAAGTCGTGTAAATATGAACATAAACCCGAGAAAGTACCAAGTAAAAAAACCTGAGTTTTTTTTCCCTTACTTGAAACATTCGAGGAGCATCCGTCAAAGCGTTCCACAAGCGACCATGTTGTTCCCGCATGTCCACGTCTATATATTGTTATTCTGAGCACACACACACACACACCCGCCACGTCACTGCCTGGTTCATACCACACACCGCTGGGCTCACAGCACTGTGTCAGAGGATTCCACTTCCCAAAGTAGTATAGATAGTTTGACGAACAGACGCCGGGGTTGGAGGTGTCTCAAGGTTTCGGCTTAAACTGTGAAGCATGTTTTAAGGAGACGTCGGGTAATCCGTAGCTTTTCACGACAAGCCGAGCGGGACGTGCGCGATTTCGCCCTCCAAATTATTATCGGAGATTTCTCTTTCCTCTCGCTGTGTTAGACACAGAAATGTGTGGATGGGGGATTCAGCTCGAGGTGAAGCTATTCAGAATGTCAATATCTGCCCGTGGCTCTTTCCTGAGTAATGTCGCGGTCCAAGTCATTTATCATTTGAAATGCAATTCACATACACACCGAGTGTCGCTAATGCCTCTGAAAACCCCGTTGGAACATCGATAATATTCTGCGTTTAGTTTTTAGTCCCGCGCACATCTCCCTGATATAACCGGTGATGATCTATCTACTGTATCTATCTCGTGGCTCGTATACGCATTGTGTTGGCCACTGCGGTTGTTTTGCGCCGCCGTGTGCTTTGTAAAAGAAAAACTACAAAATAAAATAAAAGCATCACAATACCGCTGATATAGCACAGGAATACATTATACTGTAGGCCGTGAAACTCGTATCGATTCTTAATTGATTTACATATATTACACTGTAGATCAAGGCACCGTCGTTCCTTTCAACGTTAGCCGCTCTGTACATGTGGCACGATAGCTTATTGGTTGATCGGTTATTAAAGTGAAATAGACACTTTTACGGTGAGCAACGTTTCTAGATGGCATACGGTGATGTAATGGTTTACAGGGAATCGTTCTGTGCATCCTGACGTTTGGATATTTGTTCATGATTGTACATAAAGGTGGTTCAACGATCATCCCTTAGTATTCTAGAACTGCTGGAAAATGTTGGTTACATTCAATTTGTACGTCAGTGGTCAGGAAAACATGATATTTACTGCTGTTAAAATGTGTAACACATGAAAATGACTATTAAAGTATTTTTCTTTGAATCACAGTAGTATTCACTATGTACAAGTTTGTTTCTTCGTGTTTACATAATGTGCCTCATTTTACAGTGACTGCCATTAAATAAAAATGTTAATATCTTTTTTGTATACGTTAGAAACATGGGACGAAAAATAAAATGTTAAATACACCATGCAGAGGGTGGCCAGCATACTGCAATATAGTCCTGATCTTATTTCTGGGTCTCAATTCTATGAGGACCTCCAACGAATGCTGCCTTGGCCCTGTGACGCATTCCCTCCAGCTAACTAGGGCAAGAAAACAAGACACTCGTCGCCAGATTGCTGTGAGAGAACATACAGTATGTGAGAGTTTCCAACCGACGTCAAAGAATCTTTTAAAGTCTCTCTCAGGAAACTCGTCAAAGAGGTTTCCTGAGAGAGAACAACCTGGACTGAGCCTTCTCATTGTTGTCTACAACGTGGACCCCCCAAGTCTGTATAAGATTGAACAATCTCCTTCCTTAGTTTTCCTGAAATCAACCATTCGTCCCTTGGGTTTTACCAACCGTTAAGCTCCGAGTAATTTGTGTTCAGGTAATTTTCATCAAACCAGCTGCCAAGGCTGATTACGTTTTTATCCTTTAAGACTATTTGCATCTTTGCGTGTTAACTGAAGGATAAACAAATATCTACCGAGAAACTCACCTCTAAAATAAAACCCGTTCACCACGGAGCGAGGTTTCCACTGTGCCGGCCAATTTCACTGACCTATTATCTGACCCATTTTATTGTGTTCAGCGTTCACTGATGCGATTCTGCCGAGAATTCATCAAAGCGGCTATTTTTAGGCTGAAATTGCACCTTGCATTGATGCTTCAGCCTTTTCATTTAATTTCGGCAATCAATCCCAAGCTAGAACAACATGGTTCTTTATATATTAGGACTCGTACATTAGTTGAATTTAGTTAGAACCAACGTGGTTCTTATATTAGACTACAGATACATTTAGTTAGAATAACATGGTTCTTATATTAGACTACAGATACATTTAGTTAGAACAACATGGTTCTTATATTAGACTACAGATACATTTAGTTAGAACAACATGGTTCTTATATTAGACTACAGATACATTTAGTTAGAACAACATGGTTCTTATATTAGACTACAGATACATTTAGTTAGAACAACATGGTTCTTATATTAGACTACAGATACATTTAGTTAGAACAACATGGTTCTTTATATTAGACTACAGATACATTTAGTTAGAAACAACATGGTTCTTATATTAGACTACAGATACATTTAGGTTAGAACATACATGGTTCTTATATTAGACTACAGATACATTTAGTTAGAACAACATGGTTCTTATATTAGACTACAGATACATTTAGTTAGAACAACATGGTTCTTATATTAGACTACAGATACATTTAGTTAGAACAACATGGTTCTTATATTAGACTACAGATACATTTAGTTAGAACAACATGGTTCTTATATTAGACTACAGATACATTTAGTTAGAACAACACGGTTCTTATATTAGACTACAGATACATTTAGTTAGGAACAACACGGTTCTTATATTGAGACTACCCAGATACATTTAAGTTAGAACACATGGTTCTTATATTAGGACTACAGGATAACATTTGAGTTAGAAACAACATGGGTTCTTAGATTTAGACTACAGACTACATTAGTTAGAACAAACATGGCTCTTATATTTAGACTTACAGAAATACATTTAGTTTAGAACAACATGCCGTTCTTTATATAGACTACAGATACATTAGTTTAGAACAACACGGTTCTTATATTAGACTACAGATACATTTTAGTTAGAAACAACATTGGTTTCTTAGATGCGCTTGGGGAAAACGGCCAATAATGACCACAAGATATCCAGAGAGATTACAGGGAGCGTGTTTCATCCCAGATTTGGAAGTTATCCATGCATCTTGAGGACTTGTTTTTAATTAGAAACACACAAGCGCCTATTGTGAAAATGAATTGTGAACTACTCTCGAATGCAATAACCCCCCAACTCCAAAACGGTAGGGAAGCAAGTAGAGGTGCACCAGCACAAGATACATACAGAGGGATCATTGGGCAATAGCGTCTTATGAGGTTATTGTGTGCGTGGCTGCAAAATGCGTTTGAGCGCGAGATAAGTGCAGTTTGGACATCCATGCCTCTCGCGACTAAACGCTTGGTGTTTGATGCCTAAACCGATGTTGCCCCACTGTCTTATGATGTACTCATGCCCACACAAGCATTGGTAAGGTCGGATAAACGTTTCCATGAAAGTTGTGAAGACCCATCACCTTTTACTGTTTAACCGCTTAGAAACACACAAGCGCCTATTGTGAAAATGAATTGTGAACTACTCTCGAATGCAATAACCCCCCAACTCCAAAACGGTAGGGAAGCAAGTAGAGGTGCACCAGCACAAGATACATACAGAGGGATCATTGGGCAATAGCGTCTTATGAGGTTATTGTGTGCGTGGCTGCAAAATGCGTTTGAGCGCGAGATAAGTGCAGTTTGGACATCCATGCCTCTCGCGACTAAACGCTTGGTGTTTGATGCCTAAACCGATGTTGCCCCACTGTCTTATGATGTACTCATGCCCACACAAGCATTGGTAAGGTCGGATAAACGTTTCCATGAAAGTTGTGAAGACCCATCACCTTTTACTGTTTAACCGCTTAGAAACACACAAGCGCCTATTGTGAAAATGAATTGTGAACTACTCTCGAATGCAATAACCCCCCAACTCCAAAACGGTAGGGAAGCAAGTAGAGGTGCACCAGCACAAGATACATACAGAGGGATCATTGGGCAATAGCGTCTTATGAGGTTATTGTGTGCGTGGCTGCAAAATGCGTTTGAGCGCGAGATAAGTGCAGTTTGGACATCCATGCCTCTCGCGACTAAACGCTTGGTGTTTGATGCCTAAACCGATGTTGCCCCACTGTCTTATGATGTACTCATGCCCACACAAGCATTGGTAAGGTCGGATAAACGTTTCCATGAAAGTTGTGAAGACCCATCACCTTTTACTGTTTAACCGCTTAGAAACACACAAGCGCCTATTGTGAAAATGAATTGTGAACTACTCTCGAATGCAATAACCCCCCAACTCCAAAACGGTAGGGAAGCAAGTAGAGGTGCACCAGCACAAGATACATACAGAGGGATCATTGGGCAATAGCGTCTTATGAGGTTATTGTGTGCGTGGCTGCAAAATGCGTTTGAGCGCGAGATAAGTGCAGTTTGGACATCCATGCCTCTCGCGACTAAACGCTTGGTGTTTGATGCCTAAACCGATGTTGCCCCACTGTCTTATGATGTACTCATGCCCACACAAGCATTGGTAAGGTCGGATAAACGTTTCCATGAAAGTTGTGAAGACCCATCACCTTTTACTGTTTAACCGCTTAGAAACACACAAGCGCCTATTGTGAAAATGAATTGTGAACTACTCTCGAATGCAATAACCCCCCAACTCCAAAACGGTAGGGAAGCAAGTAGAGGTGCACCAGCACAAGATACATACAGAGGGATCATTGGGCAATAGCGTCTTATGAGGTTATTGTGTGCGTGGCTGCAAAATGCGTTTGAGCGCGAGATAAGTGCAGTTTGGACATCCATGCCTCTCGCGACTAAACGCTTGGTGTTTGATGCCTAAACCGATGTTGCCCCACTGTCTTATGATGTACTCATGCCCACACAAGCATTGGTAAGGTCGGATAAACGTTTCCATGAAAGTTGTGAAGACCCATCACCTTTTACTGTTTAACCGCTTAGAAACACACAAGCGCCTATTGTGAAAATGAATTGTGAACTACTCTCGAATGCAATAACCCCCCAACTCCAAAACGGTAGGGAAGCAAGTAGAGGTGCACCAGCACAAGATACATACAGAGGGATCATTGGGCAATAGCGTCTTATGAGGTTATTGTGTGCGTGGCTGCAAAATGCGTTTGAGCGCGAGATAAGTGCAGTTTGGACATCCATGCCTCTCGCGACTAAACGCTTGGTGTTTGATGCCTAAACCGATGTTGCCCCACTGTCTTATGATGTACTCATGCCCACACAAGCATTGGTAAGGTCGGATAAACGTTTCCATGAAAGTTGTGAAGACCCATCACCTTTTACTGTTTAACCGCTTAGAAACACACAAGCGCCTATTGTGAAAATGAATTGTGAACTACTCTCGAATGCAATAACCCCCCAACTCCAAAACGGTAGGGAAGCAAGTAGAGGTGCACCAGCACAAGATACATACAGAGGGATCATTGGGCAATAGCGTCTTATGAGGTTATTGTGTGCGTGGCTGCAAAATGCGTTTGAGCGCGAGATAAGTGCAGTTTGGACATCCATGCCTCTCGCGACTAAACGCTTGGTGTTTGATGCCTAAACCGATGTTGCCCCACTGTCTTATGATGTACTCATGCCCACACAAGCATTGGTAAGGTCGGATAAACGTTTCCATGAAAGTTGTGAAGACCCATCACCTTTTACTGTTTAACCGCTTAGAAACACACAAGCGCCTATTGTGAAAATGAATTGTGAACTACTCTCGAATGCAATAACCCCCCAACTCCAAAACGGTAGGGAAGCAAGTAGAGGTGCACCAGCACAAGATACATACAGAGGGATCATTGGGCAATAGCGTCTTATGAGGTTATTGTGTGCGTGGCTGCAAAATGCGTTTGAGCGCGAGATAAGTGCAGTTTGGACATCCATGCCTCTCGCGACTAAACGCTTGGTGTTTGATGCCTAAACCGATGTTGCCCCACTGTCTTATGATGTACTCATGCCCACACAAGCATTGGTAAGGTCGGATAAACGTTTCCATGAAAGTTGTGAAGACCCATCACCTTTTACTGTTTAACCGCTTAGAAACACACAAGCGCCTATTGTGAAAATGAATTGTGAACTACTCTCGAATGCAATAACCCCCCAACTCCAAAACGGTAGGGAAGCAAGTAGAGGTGCACCAGCACAAGATACATACAGAGGGATCATTGGGCAATAGCGTCTTATGAGGTTATTGTGTGCGTGGCTGCAAAATGCGTTTGAGCGCGAGATAAGTGCAGTTTGGACATCCATGCCTCTCGCGACTAAACGCTTGGTGTTTGATGCCTAAACCGATGTTGCCCCACTGTCTTATGATGTACTCATGCCCACACAAGCATTGGTAAGGTCGGATAAACGTTTCCATGAAAGTTGTGAAGACCCATCACCTTTTACTGTTTAACCGCTTAGAAACACACAAGCGCCTATTGTGAAAATGAATTGTGAACTACTCTCGAATGCAATAACCCCCCAACTCCAAAACGGTAGGGAAGCAAGTAGAGGTGCACCAGCACAAGATACATACAGAGGGATCATTGGGCAATAGCGTCTTATGAGGTTATTGTGTGCGTGGCTGCAAAATGCGTTTGAGCGCGAGATAAGTGCAGTTTGGACATCCATGCCTCTCGCGACTAAACGCTTGGTGTTTGATGCCTAAACCGATGTTGCCCCACTGTCTTATGATGTACTCATGCCCACACAAGCATTGGTAAGGTCGGATAAACGTTTCCATGAAAGTTGTGAAGACCCATCACCTTTTACTGTTTAACCGCTTAGAAACACACAAGCGCCTATTGTGAAAATGAATTGTGAACTACTCTCGAATGCAATAACCCCCCAACTCCAAAACGGTAGGGAAGCAAGTAGAGGTGCACCAGCACAAGATACATACAGAGGGATCATTGGGCAATAGCGTCTTATGAGGTTATTGTGTGCGTGGCTGCAAAATGCGTTTGAGCGCGAGATAAGTGCAGTTTGGACATCCATGCCTCTCGCGACTAAACGCTTGGTGTTTGATGCCTAAACCGATGTTGCCCCACTGTCTTATGATGTACTCATGCCCACACAAGCATTGGTAAGGTCGGATAAACGTTTCCATGAAAGTTGTGAAGACCCATCACCTTTTACTGTTTAACCGCTTAGAAACACACAAGCGCCTATTGTGAAAATGAATTGTGAACTACTCTCGAATGCAATAACCCCCCAACTCCAAAACGGTAGGGAAGCAAGTAGAGGTGCACCAGCACAAGATACATACAGAGGGATCATTGGGCAATAGCGTCTTATGAGGTTATTGTGTGCGTGGCTGCAAAATGCGTTTGAGCGCGAGATAAGTGCAGTTTGGACATCCATGCCTCTCGCGACTAAACGCTTGGTGTTTGATGCCTAAACCGATGTTGCCCCACTGTCTTATGATGTACTCATGCCCACACAAGCATTGGTAAGGTCGGATAAACGTTTCCATGAAAGTTGTGAAGACCCATCACCTTTTACTGTTTAACCGCTTAGAAACACACAAGCGCCTATTGTGAAAATGAATTGTGAACTACTCTCGAATGCAATAACCCCCCAACTCCAAAACGGTAGGGAAGCAAGTAGAGGTGCACCAGCACAAGATACATACAGAGGGATCATTGGGCAATAGCGTCTTATGAGGTTATTGTGTGCGTGGCTGCAAAATGCGTTTTAGAGCGCGAGATAAGCTTCATTCTTTTGTGTGTTGACATAGGTGTGTGTGGTGTGTGTGCGTGTGCCTTCATTCCTGTGTGTTCACATGCGTGTGTGCGCGCGTGTGCCTTCGTTCCTCTGTGTGTGTGTGTGTGTGTGTTGTGTGTGTGTGTGTGTGTGTGTGGACATGCCTTGTGGTGTGTCCTGTCTGGTTGTGTGGTGTGGTGTGTGTGCGTGTGTGTGTTTGTGTTGACATGCTTGTGTGTGTCTGTCTGTGTGTGTGTGCGTGTGTGTGTGTGTGTTCACATGCTTGTGTGTGTCTGTCTGGTGTGTGTGTGTGTGTGTGTGTGTGTGCGTGTGTGTGCATGCTGCTGTGCCACAGATTGCGAGATGAACAAAGTTCCCTCGGGCAGAGCGCAGCTGCAACACACTGTCCCGCTGTCAGGACCCCTCGCCGACAGGGGAGCTTATTTATTTCCTGTTTGACTCGGGGACCATGGGACCATGTGACCGTGTGTTATGTTTAACATGATCGCTGTGGGATACCTGGCAGCCGTCCACGACCGCTGGATCACATGTGCATGGAATGGTTTGAACAACGAATGCGTGGAATCATTGTTTGAGTTGAGTTGCCTGTGTGGGTTTACCTGCCCATTGTGATGCTATTTTGAATGAAATACATTTTCGTGGATGATTATCGCAGGTGTTTTGTTTCCTGAATATTTACCACAGAGAGGCAGGATTAAGGTATGCCCCCGTTGCTTCATGTCTAACTCTTATCTCTGCTGTACTCTGTAATGATATTTTATTCTGTGATTGAAAAAAACTTTATTTGTCACGTGCTCACTTGTGCCGGCATGTGAGGTGAGCTGTGTGTAGAGTAGACTCCACAGACTTTCCACCACGAAAGCAAAAAAGGTATTAAATATAGGGAACGTACTACAAGATATTTGTGCAAGAAGCATACTTTGTATCGATAAATTTACATTTACATTTACATTTACATTGAGGGGCATTTAGCAGACGCTTTTATCCAAAAGCGACTTACAAAGAGTACATTTGTTGAAGGAGAGGCAGCAATATATCACTGTGGTAACCTGAAGATAAGAATAGAGCTGTTTTCGAGCATTCATATTTACGAGACGAATAGAACGAGTTTCATAATTGCCAAGTTGCCTGCATAAGTAGCTGGGCAGGCGTGTGATTCTAAGCATGATACAACATCTGAGAACGACAACAACAATGCTAAGTACCAAACAAATAAATACATTTCAATCATCCAGCCTCAAGTGTACATTGTGCAACATTCTGTGCAAAATCCATACAAACTCAAGAGCTTGTATATTCCCGTCTCTAGTCTTTGGCATTTAACCAATGATCAATAATTAGTAACCATTCAAGCCATTCGAGTGGCAGTAGGACCCTGTTACTGTTCACTGTTACTTCACGTGTGTAAAGAGTCCAGAGCACAGCGCCAGTAGGAGAGACCGTAGCAGTAGGCCTGCAGCGGACCCTGCGGTATGCAGCAGGCTGTCAGCTGTAGACATCAGTGTCGCTTCAGGAGACATGGAGGAATCCAGGGGCCGCTGCTGGGGCTGGCTGCGACGGCGGGTCCCCCCGGCCCACCAGGAGGAGGCCTGCCGGGTCCTGTCTCTGACCGGTCCTCTGGTGAGCGACCTGTTCACCTGTTAACCTGTTAACCTGTTAACCTTAACCTGTTCTGCCCCCACTGAGTGGAGATATGCACCGGTAGAGCAGACACTGTCTGTCTCTATAAGTGACTACTGCGCTCATAGATATTTTCTGTACATTTGTACGTTTATTCATAATATTTATTATTATTTATCGTCATTTATTATATTGGATCTTTTTAAGATAAGAGATAAAACTTTTATGGTGTCCCAAAGGAAAATTCTTGTGCCAGAGGTTGCCCATAGCATAGAATAAGAGTAATAAACAAGAAGAAATAAACAATAGAATAATAAATAAAAAACAAATGTACAAAGTTATACTGTGAGGTCTAAGCCTAGAGAAATATAAAAATATATACATATTTATATTATTATAATTATTATGTATTATTTACAGTTAAATTACATTTGGGCATTTTTGGCAGACACTTGTGACTGACAAAGAGTACATTTGTTGAAGGAGAGACAGCAATATATCACTGTGGTACCTGAAGATAAGAATAGAGCAGGTTTTCAAGCATTCATAGTTGCTATAGAACAAGTTTCATAATTGTTGATTTATTATTCACATTTACATTTAGGTCATTTGTCAGACGCTTTTATCCAAACAACTTACAAAGAGTACATTTGTTGAAGGGAGAGGCAGCAATACACACACACACTGGTGGAAAAAATAATGAATTAGAAAGCTAGTATACCTTCTTAGGCAATTTAATGTCATTCTAATATAATGTAATTCTTATCCAAATTAATGATTATACTGTTTTACCTGTACTTGTAGTTTGACACCCTGAATTGATCAAGTCTATAAAGTATAGTATATTATTCTTATCTCACTCACTTTCCTTGTTTGCCTTCTCTTATCTTCCGTCCTGCGAGGCTCGGCTCCTGGAGTCTGTCTCTAGACACCCTGCTGAGCATTCCTTCAGGCAGCTGCTCAACTCATTTTGTCCCAAGAAAATGTCTTTAGACAACCACACAGTATCAGTATTCATTATGTTGGGTGAGTTAGGGTTAGGCTGTGGTTTATCATGATCATATATCAAAAAATGAGATTAGCTGATGCATTTACTCAAATTACGATTGACTATTTAGTCGTGTGGCTGCCTCCAGGGGCGTGTCCATGGCCTCTGCCCTTAACTTGGCCAGCCTGAGTGGCAGTCCTAATCCTGCAGATAATAAATGTACATTAAGTACTCAGACTGCTTGTTGTGGTCTAGCGCTCCCCTATAGGCCACCCATTGTACATCAGCCAACAGTTTAAGGTATAGATTCATAGTTAAGTCCAATACGAACGACTTTAACAGAAGCTGGGCAACTCGATCAGGGACGCCTGATAGGTAGACTTTGGACATGAGGCTCCAAGGTCCATGGACCGACCATGTTGTGTTGTTGTTGTGTTGTTGTTGTTCTACTGTTTACTGTCGCGCTGCTTCTTTCATTCTAGCTGTTGGCTCGGATCCTCGACTACTTGCTTCCCTTCGTGGTCACGATGTTCTGCGGTCGCCTGGGGAACAACGTGATGGCCGGATACGGCTTAGCTTGCGCTGTGAGTGCCGCCGCCGCCGCCAGCTAGCTTATCCACTGCGGGGCTAATTACCGCCGACACACACAAGTCCTGAAGTGTTGCGTTTAACGCCGCTAACATGAGCGTTACAATATAATGACACCGCTCACAGGCTTCTGAAGCTCTCGTTTCACGTTTGTTCATTCCAGGTTATAAATATTTCCACCGCAGCGACTGGATACGGTCTGTCCCTCGCAAGCGACACTCTAGTGGCCCAGGTTTGAAGGACGAACCAAAGTGAAATAATAAAACGACAAAATTGACAACCGCAACGACGCTAAACAGTCGTAGTTTTGTTTCGTTTTGTCTGACGGTGTCCCGCTGCCGCCGCCGCCCAGACGTTCGGCAGCAAGAACCTGCCTCGCGTCGGTGTGATTCTGCAGCGCAGCATTCTGATCCTGCTGCTGTTCTGCCTGCCCTGCTGGGGGCTGCTCCTCAACACCCAGGCCATCCTGCTCTGTGCCGGACAGGTGCCCGAGGTTGCCAGGTAACAGCACGCAGCACTTTATTACCTAAAGCGGTATGACAAAGTAAAAGGCCCTTTTGTGATCAATTGTATTGTTCTTGAGTCATATCAAAGAAATACGAGTGATTAGTTCGAGCGAGAGTGAAATATATGACATCACTTCATCTCAAGCAAGCGACGCCGAGCTGACTTCTCGACTGATTTGTGTTGTTGTTGTTGTTGTAGAATAGCCCACGTGTACGTCACAGCCTACCTGCCTGCAGTACCCGTGAGTCCACAGCTTCCTCACACTCTCACTATACAGTCACGGTCGCGTCGTTGTGTTCCATCACCTGGCTGCTGTAACAGGTGGAAGGTCCTCGAGGGTCCTCTCACGAAACCGCACTGAAACGTTGCTTTCTTCCAGGCCTGTTTCTACACCGACTACACGTGTCTTACCTCCAAAACCAGGTACTCACTCCAACATTGGAGTACCGTCGAAGTACTCCCAACGTACTTCACGGCATTCAACATTCAAACACTTTCGGACCCCCACGTTGTTGATAGGAAAACCCCTAAGAGTGTGTTTCTCGATGGGGGAGTGACTGTGTGTGTGGTGTGTGTGTGTGGTGTGTGTGTGTTGAATGTTTTCTACATTCAGGGTATTATCAGACCTCAGGTGTACATGGCGGCGCTCGCTAACTTGGCCAATCTTCTCACCAACTTCCTGCTGGTTAGCTGGCTGGATCTGGGCCTCAAGTAGGTAGTAGCTGCTCACACACTTTGGCTTTTTCCTATCAGTGAAGCATGCTATTGAAAAGCGCACGCACACACACACACACACACACACAACACACCCCATACAGTATAGCAGGCCTACAAGTTAAAGGCGCTACGTGTTGGATTTTTCCATGCAGAAATCTCTTTACATTGCTAATATATCAACAGTTTGTAATATAAAGGGGACACATTATTGCCACCAGGTGTGAGTGTGATTGGCCATTGCAAGCCGATTCACAATTGTCACGTGACTACAATCCAGTGACATCACAAGTGGGAATGTCCACCAATGTCCATAGCCGGGCCCAGACGTGCTTTTACTCTTGCAACACTGAGTTGTGGGTGTATTCTTGTGTGTATTCACGTCATCTGTGCTGCAGTTCTGTTATATGTTTGTTTGTTCCTCTGTTTGCCTTCCAGGGGATCCGCTGCTGCCAATAGCCTCTCTGCGGTTTACCTCTGTACCTTCATGTTTCTCTACACCTGGAGGAATAAATTACATGTGAGCACATGGAGAGGTACGAGACTTGTTTATTACAACCCAGATTTCCTCATAAATCTCGGCCTCAAATCCCACGGTGGCAAACAAACGCACATCTCGTCGCCATCTGAGCTCCTACACTTTGGAACGCTCTGCCTGGGAAACTTAAGTCGAGCATAATCAGTAACTTCTCTCAAATCACTTCTTCAAACGCTTAGTTTGTGTTTTACGTGGTGTTGTCTGTCTGTTTGTTTGTTCATTTCTTCACTGTATTTATTTAATGTCATCTTTTATTTATTTTTGTGTTATTATAGTTTTAGTGGGGATGGGATTTGAACCCTGCTGAGTGTAAGTGGGTTAGGGAGCAGAGGTGGTGCTGGGGGTGTGTGTGTGTGTGTGTGGGGGGGGGGGTGACTCTGGAACCTCATACATCTAGTTATGGGCTCTGGCTTGGCCTCTGGTGTGTGTGTGTGTGTGTGTGTGTGTGTGGTGGTGATGAGCAGCTCTCCACCGCCCCCTACAGGCTGGTCCGCAGAGTCACTGCAGGAGTGGGGCTCGTACATGCGGCTGGCCATGCCCAGCGTCTTCATGACCTGCTTCGAGTGGTGGATCTTCGAGTTCGGGGGCTTCCTCGCTGGTACGCATGTTTCGGCACACACATGATACAGAAAATAAATATTAAACGATAGTGCTGATTGCTAATATTTGATATGACCTTTGACCTTTGACCAGGGTTACTGGGGGAAAATGAGCTGGCCGCCCAGCATGCTCTCATGATGGTGTCGTTCCTCAACTACATGGTAGGGTATTCATAGAACTACTAGTACTACTACTACTATTACTACTACTATTTAGTACTACTCTACTTACCACACCGATGCAACAAATGCTGTCCTCCAACTAGACCATCAGACCCTTATAAGTAAATTGTAGAACAAATAGCGAGGCAATGTTTTACCAAGTAGCTTGGACTTTGTGCCTTGAGCCAGAGGTGTATCAGATCAGATACCGAACCAGATTACATTATATTTACATTTTGCTTTTATCCAAAGCGACTTACAGAGAATACATTTGTTGAAGGAGATAACAATATATCGCTGTGGGACATAAAGATAAGAATAATAAGATGACAAATGATTGGGTCCCTTGAATGTTGCCATATAAATTCAAATCGAAATGATTTGTTAAACTTCACCACAGATATCTCCTGTCCCCTACGTCCTTAACCACAGATGCCTCCTCTTCCCTACATCCTTAACCACAGATCCCTCCTGTCCCCTGCATCCTTAACCACAGATCCCTCCTGTCCCCTGCTTCCTTAACCACAGATCCCTCTTGTCCCCTGCTTCCTTAACCACAGATCCCTCTTGTCCCCTGCTTCCTTAACCACAGATGCCTCCTCTTCCCTACATCCTTAACCACAGATCCCTCCTGTCCCCTGCATCCTTAACCACAGATGCCCTCCTGTCCCCTGCATCCTTAACCACAGATGCCTCCTGTCCCCTGCATCCTTAACCACAGATGCCTCCTGTCCCCTGCATCCTTAACCACAGATGCCTCCTGTCCCCTGCTTCCTTAACCACAGATCCCGCTGGGCATCCAGGCGGCCGCGTGTGTGCGTGTGGGCAACGCCATGGGGGCCGGGGACACGGCCGGAGCCATCCTCGCTAGCAAGGTGTCTCTCTCTATCGCTGGTCAGTCACCCCTGTGCTCTCTTAAAGGGGACATATTAAGCCACCAGGTGTGAACGTGACGCAAGCCGTTTCACAATTGCCATGTGACTACCGTCTGGTGACATCACAAGCTGGAATGTCCACCTAGATGTATGACGACTAGATCAGTTTACCTGTCGGTGCGGTACAGTCCACTGGGTAGGCTGGTAGACTGATCTAGTCATCATACATCTAGGTGGACATTACCTGGTGGCGTAATATGTCCCCTTTAACCCTCCTTCTCTCTCCCTCTTTCTGGTCAGTCGCTGATCAGGCTCTCTCTGACCATAGTCTCTCTCTCTCTCTCCCTCTCTCTCTCCTTCTCTCTCTCTCTCTCTCAATTTCAATTTCAATTGAAAGAGCTTTATTGGCATGGGAAACGTACATTTACTTTGCCAAAGCGAGTGGTAAATAAAAACAAAAGCAAAACAAATCTAATTTACAATTGTCGATTTAATTCTCTCTCTCTCTGTCTCTCTCTCTGGTCAATCACCATCATTCCTCTCTTAACCTCTCTCTCTCTCTCTCTCTCTCTCTCTCTCTCTCTCTCTCTCTCTCTCTCTCTCTCTCTCTCTCTCTCTCTCTCTCTCTCTCTCTCTCTCTCTCTCTCTCTCTGGTCAGTGACTGCCATGCTCTCCTGTGCCCTACAAACCTAACCAGGTGTTGTGGTATAATGGAACTCCAGACACACAGTCACACTAAATGACTAAACTCCAAAATCTTCCTTCTCTCCTTAATTTCCTCTCGTGGGTCCTTTGAAGGTGGCTTCGCGGTTGTCGAGTGCATCGTGCTGGCCTCCACCAAGTCAGTAATCGGCCGAATTTTCACGTCCGACGAGTAAGCATTGTGGACGGTCGTCAGAGCATTTTATGAACACATGCTTCACGGTGGTGGCGGTGATGATGATGATGATGATGATGATGATGATGATGATGCTTGTCTTACAGAACGATCGTTGCACTGGTCTCTCACATGATGGGTGTGTACTGTGTTATCCCTCTGTTTGACCAGTCTTGTGGTGAGTGCAAAGACAACAACCAGTTTATTCACATGGAAACTCACGCCTTCTACTGGTATTCACCGCATTCTCATTTTTTCCGCAGTGTGTGAGCAGCGGCATCCTATTGGGTTCCGGCAGACAGAAGGTCGCCGCCGTAGCGAATCTGATTGGGTTATTACTGTATCGGGCTTCCTCTGGCTGTTACTCTGATGTTCGTGGCCGAGCTGAGAGGCTTAGGTATATACGATACGGTGGAAGTATGCGGTGTTGCGTGTGGTTGGTCGGTGGCCGGTTATGCAGCCTCACCTGGCCCCCCGAGTCAGGCTGATTAGACCCCTGGTTGAGGGCTGCTCACCTGTGGTTCGATTGGCAATGCACCGCACTCGATATTGTAATGTTCTTGCTACAGGACTCCTTTTGTTCCACCGGGTGTGAGCGTGATTAGCGGCTTCAAAAACCCGTCGTCTCGGTTTCTCTCCAAAAACCCTCTCCGGATCAGCCTCCCAGTTGCTGCAGTCCACTGGGTGGGCTGGTCGGCTGATCTGTCCAGCGTACTTCTAGGTGGACACTCCCACTTGTGATGTCAAAAAACGGAGATGGACACCGGTTTTTGAAAAGGCTTGGAATGGCTAATCACGCTCATACCTGGTGGTATAATATGTCTCCTTTAAATGTTGAGCATTTGAATGTTGCCAACTTTTAAAAGCTTTGACATTAAAACCTAAGATACAGTATGTATTAGGTTTTGACATAAAATATATATTTTTTAAATTGTATTATTGTTTTCTTGTTAAAGTGGAATCCATACATGTCAAGGAAGTTGAACGTTGAGCCTGTGGGCCAGCTTTAGCTGTAAGCTTCTCTCTCCTGTCCGCAGGCTTTTGGATTGGACTCCTCGTGGCGGTGTGCATACAGTCCCTGTTCTACGTCATCACCATCTTTAACTTTAACTGGGAAACTATGACAGCTGAGGTATGAAGCCCGGACACACACACACACACACACGGACACACACACACACACACACACACCTTGGCCGTGGTTCTCCACAGATGTTTCCTGCTTGTAAACTGTATTTGTGGGAGTGTGTGTGGTGTGTGTGTGTGTGTTTGGTTGGCTGGTTTAATCAGCCTCACCTGGCCCAGTTAGAGTCTGGGGGGGTGGGTTCTGCAAACCTGTGGTGCATTGGCTTATCAGTGCACCACAGGTTGAGTCAACCACCAGCACACACACTCTCAACCAGCTAATGACTCATTGAGTCATTAGCTGGTTAAATAAAGGTTTAGTAAAGGTTTGTTGTGTGGGCGAGTAACCACAACACTACTCAGATAGTTTGATCGATCACACCTTCACTTGGCAGCAGCGGATCGCTTTGGATAAAAGCGTCTGCTAGCTAAATGACTGAAACTCTTGTACTCTATCATGTTACTATGTATACTGTACATATTCTCCTCTGGTGTTGTTATGGTCCAGGACTACAGATTTGAACGGTGTGTTTTCTGTGTGATCTCCTTGTCGCCAGGCTGTGAAGCGAGGCAAGAAGAACATGCACGTGGCACCGCATAGCGAGACGGTCCCTCTGAACCCGGAGACGTCCGCCGACCGGGGTGTCGACGACAACAACGAGCACAACGGCGGCGTGAGTGCCCTCACTTTATTCACACAAGGAGCTGTCAGGCGCAACACGAGAACATGAAGAATTGGGGAATGGTGGAGTTACAGATAGGGTGTCCGACTTCCTAGCCATAAAAGTACTGGGTTCGATCCCCCAAGGTCCGCAGCCTAACCTGTAGGCGTCCTTGACTATACACCCCTACCTGCTCCTCAATGATCTGAATTCACTGGAAGTCACTTTGGTTAAAAGTTTTTGGAGTCAGTTTCAATGACTTCTGTTCCTTCTGGTATGCTTCCACTGAGCACCAAATAGCCCAAGAGAACAAGGATCATAAATAGAAATATTGTTTTGCAATCTTGCTATCATACATACATACATAGATAGATACATACAAGTGGTCACAGGTTTGTGTTCGTTCTGCAGTCGGTGAACGGTCGTATCTCGGACGTCGTGGAGAGACCAGGCGGTGGCAGCCATCTTGTCCAGCGATCATCGTCGTCATCATCAGAGGTCGCCCCGCCGGGACCCAGGAAGCGTCTCTCCACGGCCCAGCTGATCCTGAGGCGGGGCTTCACCGCCGCTGCCATGGTCCTGCTCCTGGCGCTCGGGGTCGGTGTCCACTGTCTCATGCCCCTCCCAGAGACCGCCGCCGCCGCCTCCGTCGCCATCAACCCCTCAGAGAGGAACCTGACCCTGGGATGGAGCAACACCACGGACACCACTCCCGCTCCGGTGCCGTCCACCACATGGGTCACACACATGTAGCGTCGTGGACCCGGACTAAATAGACCCCAGCTTTAAAAGAACAAACAAACAAACAAAAACAACCAAATCTGAATTCACAAATCATCCGTAAACGAACACGGATCGGCGTCTGTCCTGAAGCTGTTCTGCATTTGTTTTCGTATGATTTGTCGCAGCAATAAAACTTTTAATCTTTTAATCCCTTATTCCTCCAGTGCACTTTCACGGGCAACTCTCTACTTTATTTAGACTGAATTTAAGTCGGAATGCAAGAACGCATCCTCCTTACTTAGAGGTGGCTGCTCTAGTAGTCGACACTCTATAGCACCGGGGGGGGGGGGGTCACGTGGTTCACGAGAACGCGGGAGTGGCCAGTAGTTTGGTGGTGATCCCCGCCGCCAGGATAGCGAGCATGGCGGCCAGCACCAGGCCCCGCTGCAGCGGCAGGCTTCGGAAGGAGACGCCGGGCTGTGGCGCCGCCGGTGGGAAGGCCCACCCGTCCACACCGTCGGTCAGTTCATCCCTCGCGTTGTCGTTGTCTGGATCCTCTGCCCGGAGCTCTGGAGTGTCTGATTGACCACCTTTACAAAAAAAGAGAGGAGGAGGATAGGATCGATAGTCGTGGGTTTGGCTGTTCTGACTCCCAGCTGAGAGGTCCCGGGTTTGATGATCTCTAATGTCCAATGCAACCTAGTAATTATGAAACTTGTTCTATTAACCTTGCAAGTATGAATGCTTGAAACCTTATCTTTATGTACCACAGTTATATATTGCTGTCTCTTTTGACAAATGTACTCTGTACACTTTGGATAAAAGCGTCTGCCAAATGCCCTAAATGTAAATTTAAATGCAATCGACCTGTGAGGATTTCAGAGCAAGAAGCTCCTAAACCCTTAGCTGCTCCTAAATGACCAGTGCCTGTAAATCGCTTCGGATAAAAGAGTCGGCTAAATAAAAAAATATCTTGAAATACCTCGGCTAAATATGAAGTAGCAGGAAGTACGAAGGAGCCCTAAACCTTTTCATGATTTGTGTGCGTACAGCCGACAAGAAATGATGGAGATGAAAAAAAAAAGTGATTCTTACGTATTTCCACGTTTCTGTGCACGTTAGCTCTGATCTGAGCCTGGAAGAAGAGACGTGGAGACAGCGGGAGTCATTTAGAAAATAACCTTTTAAAACATGCAGCATCGTAGGGCAATGCAGGGTGTAAAGGTAAAGGTTTCTCCCTGACCTTCACCGTGACCTTCTTCCAGTCCATCCTGGCCAGGTACCCGATCAGGAAGACGGCCTGAACGGTAGCGCCTGCCAGCAGGCCGATCCAGATGCCTGCGGAGAACAAGACATCGTTTCAAGTCGGAGCTGGGAATGACGTCACACCCGAGTTGCCCGCGTCCCAGTTACAACAAGTCGGAAAACCCAGACGGACGCCTGTATGGCGCACGATGGTGGTGGGCGTGGCTTCGGGCTCCGCTGCCGCTCCAGCGTGAGTCGCGGCACCTGCGCTGCACTCACACCTGCCGCGAATAATTAATCAGGGGATTATAAGAACCCCGGGGTTCCACCCACACGGGGTCGGAAAAAAAAAACGCCCCTCTCCCTGAATACCCCCTTTTCCCCGCTGACGGACCTCCACAAAGCCCCCTGACCACTGGACTGCCCTGACTCGCCTAAAGTCCAGAGTTGAGTATTTCTTTTTGGGTTATTGATGTATTGTGGACCAATTTTGTTTCGTGGATTTACATTCCCGTTCCGCTGGCTTCACTTTGGGTACTCCACCGCACACGTTCCCCTAACAGACCCCCTAACAGACCTGGCTAACCTGGCTAGAGCAAACCCAAGCACAGCAAAGATTTCCTGGAGGCGTCCGTCTGGGTTTTCCGACTTGTTGTAACTGGGACGCGGGCAACTCGGGTGTGACGTCATTCCCAGCTCCGACTTGAAACGCTGTCTTGTTCTCCGCAGGCATCTGGATCGGCCTGCTGGCAGGCGCTACCGTTCAGGCCGTCTTCCTGATCGGGTACCTGGCCAGGATGGACTGGAAGAAGGTCACGGTGAAGGTCAGGGAGAAACCTTTACCTTTACACCCTGCATTGCCCTACGATGCTGCATGTTTTAAAAGGTTATTTTCTAAATGACTCCCGCTGTCTCCACGTCTCTTCTTCCAGGCTCAGATCAGAGCTAACGTGCACAGAAACGTGGAAATACGTAAGAATCACTTTTTTTTTTCATCTCCATCATTTCTTGTCGGCTGTACGCACACAAATCATGAAAAGGTTTAGGGCTCCTTCGTACTTCCTGCTACTTCATATTTAGCCGAGGTATTTCAAGATATTTTTTTATTTAGCCGACTCTTTTATCCGAAGCGATTTACAGGCACTGGTCATTTAGGAGCAGCTAAGGGTTTAAGAGCTTCTTGCTCTGAAATCCTCACAGGTCGATTGCATTTAAATTTACATTTAGGGCATTTGTCAAAAGAGACGCTTTTATCCAAAGTGACTTACAAGTAGGGCATTTGTCAAAAGAGACAGCAATATATAACTGTGGTACATAAAGATAAGAATAGAGCAGGTTTCAAGCATTCATACTTGCAAGGTTAATAGAATGAGTTTCATAATTACTAGGTTGCATTGGACATTAGAGATCATCAAACCCGGGACCTCTCAGCTGGGAGTCGGAACAGCCAAACCCACGACTATCTATCCTATCGTCCTCCTCTCTTTTTTTGTAAAGGTGGTCAATCAGACACTCCAGAGCTCCGGGCAGAGGATCCAGACGACGACAACGCGAGGGACGAACTGACTGACGGTGTGGACGGGTGGGCCTTCCCACCGGCGGCGCCACAGCCCGGCGTCTCCTTCCGAAGCCTGCCGCTGCAGCGGGGCCTGGTGCTGGCCGCCATGCTCGCTATCCTGGCGGCGGGGATCACCACCAAACTACTGGCCACTCCCGCGGTCTCGTGAACCACGTGACCCCCCCCCCCCCGGTGCTATAGAGTGTCGACTACTAGAGCAGCCACCTCTAAGTAAGGAGGATGCGTTCTTGCATTCCGACTTAAATTCAGTCTAAATAAAGTAGAGAGTTGCCCGTGAAAGTGCACTGGAGGAATAAGGGATTAAAAGATTAAAAGTTTTATTGCCGCGACAAATCATACGAAAACAAATGCAGAACAGCTTCAGGACAGACGCCGATCCGTGTTCGTTTACGGATGATTTGTGAATTCAGATTTGGTTGTTTTTGTTTGTTTGTTTGTTCTTTTAAAGCTGGGGTCTATTTAGTCCGGGTCCACGACGCTACATGTGTGTGACCCATGTGGTGGACGGCACCGGAGCGGGAGTGGTGTCCGTGGTGTTGCTCCATCCCAGGGTCAGGTTCCTCTCTGAGGGGTTGATGGCGACGGAGGCGACGGCGGCGGCGGTCTCTGGGAGGGGCATGAGACAGTGGACACCGACCCCGAGCGCCAGGAGCAGGACCATGGCAAGGCGGCGGTGAAGCCCCGCTCAGGATCAGCTGGGCCGTGGAGAGACGCTTCCTGGGTCCGGCGGGGCGACCTCTGATGATGGACGACGATGATCGCTGGACAAGATGGCTGCCACCCGCCTGGTCTCTCCACGACGTCCGAGATATGACCGTTCACCGACTGCAGAACGAACACAAACCTGTGACCACTTGTATGTATCTATCTATCTATCTATGTATGTATGTATGGCAAGATGCAAAACAATATTTCTATTTATGATCCTTGTTCTCTTGGCTATTTGGTGCTCAGTGGAAGGATACCAGAAGGAACAGAAGTCATTGAAACTGACTCCAAAAAATATAGGAAGCCATTATCCTATTAGCATCCTTTCATTTAGTGGACACTTTTAACCAAAGTGACTTCCAGTGAATTCAGATGCATATCATTGAGGAGCAGGTAGGGGTGTATAGTCAAGGACGCCTACAGGTTAGGCTGCGGACCTTGGGGGATCGAACCCAGTACTTTTATGGCTAGGAGTCGGACACCCTATCTGTAACTCCACCATTCCCCAATTCTTCATGTTCTCGTGTTGCGCCTGACAGCTCCTTGTGTGAATAAAGTGAGGGCGCTCACGCTGCCGTTGTGCTCGGTGTTGTCGTCGACACCCCGGTCAGCGGACGTCTCCGGGTTCAGAGGGACCGTCTCGCTATGCGGTGCCACGTGCATGTTCTTCTTGCCTCGCTTCACAGCCTGGCGACAAGGAGATCACACAGAAAACACACCGTTCAAATCTGTAGTCCTGGACCATAACAACACCAGAGGAGAATATGTACAGTATACATAGTAACATGATAGAGTACAAGAGTTTCAGTCATTTAGCTAGCAGACGCTTTTATCCAAAGCGATCCGCTGCTGCCAAGTGAAGGTGTGATCGATCAAACTATCTGAGTAGTGTTGTGGTTACTCGCCCACACAACAAACCTTTACTAAACCTTTATTTAACCAGCTAATGACTCAATGAGTCATTAGCTGGTTGAGAGTGTGTGTGCTGGTGGTTGACTCAACCTGTGGTGCACTGATAAGCCAATGCACCACAGGTTTGCAGAACCCACCCCCCCAGACTCTAACTGGGCCAGGTGAGGCTGATTAAACCAGCCACCAAACACACACACACACACACACACACACACTCCCACAAATACAGTTTACAAGCAGGAAACATCTGTGGAGAACCACGGCCAAGGTGTGTGTGTGTGTGTGTGTGTGTGTGTGTGTCCGGGCTTCATACCTCAGCTGTCATAGTTTCCCAGTTAAAGTTAAAGATGGTGATGACGTAGAACAGGGACTGTATGCACACCGCCACGAGGAGTCCAATCCAAAAGCCTGCGGACAGGAGAGAGAAGCTTACAGCTAAAGCTTGGCCCACAGGCTCAACGTTCAACTTCCTTGACATGTATGGATTCCACCTTTAACAAGAAAACAATAAATGACATTTAAAAAATATATTTTATGTCAAAACCTAATACATACTGTATCTTAGGTTTTAATCTCAAAGCTTTTAACAGTTGGCAACATTCAAATGCTCAACATTTAAAGGAGACATATTATACCACCAGGTGTGAGCGTGATTAGCCATTCCAAGCCTTTTCAAAAACCGGTGTCATCTCCGTTTTTTGACATCACAAGTGGGAGTGTCCACCTAGAAGTACGCTGGACAGATCAGCCGACCAGCCCACCCAGTGGACTGCAGCAACTGGGAGGCTGATCCGGAGAGCCGGAGAGAAACCGGAGACGACGTGGGTTTTTGAAGCCGCTAATCACGCTCACACCCGGTGGAACAAAAGGAGTCCTGTAGCAAAAATATTACAATATCGAGTGCGGTGCATTGCCAATCGACCACAGGTGAGCAGCCCTCAACCCAGGGTCTAATCAGCCTGACTCGGGGGGCCAGGTGAGGCTGCATAAACCGGCCACCGACCAACCACACGCAACACCACATACTTCCACCGTATCGTATATACCTAAGCCTCTCAGCTCGGCCACGAACATCAGAGTAACAGCCAGAGGAAGCCCGATACAGTAATAACCAATCAGATTCGCTACGGCGGCGACCTTCTGTCTGCCGGAACCCAATAGGATGCCGCTGCTCACACACTGCGGAAAAAATGAGAATGCGGTGAATACCAGTAGAAAGGCGTGAGTTTCCATGTGAATAAACTGGTTGTTGTCTTTGCACTCACCACAAGACTGTCAAACAGAGGGATAACACAGTACACACCCATCATGTGAGAGACCAGTGCAACGATCGTTCTGTAAGACAAGCATCATCATCATCATCATCATCATCATCATCATCACCACCACCACCGTGAAGCATGTGTTCGTAAAATGCTCTGACGACCGTCCACAATGCTTACTCATCGGACGTGAAGATTCGGCCGATTACTGACTTGGTGGAGGCCAGCACGATGCACTCGACAACCGCGAAGCCACCTTCAAAGGACCCACGAGAGGAAATTAAGGAGAGAAGGAAGATTTTGGAGTTTAGTCATTTAGTGTGACTGTGTGTCTGGAGTTCCATTATACCACAACACCTGGTTAGGTTAGCGGAGCCCAAAGCCACGCCCACCACCATCGTGCGCCCGATGACGCGGTCGATACCGTGACACCATTGTTGTCAATACCAGTTGGTAACAACGTATTACGCTGCATTTTGCGCGTACAAACACCGTGGCAACATGTCCACAGATAGAAGTTGGACAGTATTGTGTGTACGACTGATTTAATGAGACACAAAGAGACAGAAGTGCTAAAAAAACTGTATATTACTACAGCTGTCACTACTGTTGGTGCACAGAGGAGCAGCCATCTTGGATTTTGAAGTCGGGGTTGTTGAGATTGTTCCGACTTTCCGAGACGGATATCCGACTTCAGGGGGCGTTCCACTTGCAATTTCCAACTGGGAACGAATGGAACACATCATAAGTCCACTCCTCCTCCTCCTCCTCCTCCTCCTCCTCCTCACCTTTCATCCCTAATTTGGCGGCGAACATCAGAGAGACTCCGACGGGCAAGGCCACGCCGTAGAACCCCACCAGGCCACAGACGGCGCCGACGCGCTGCATCCCGGCTCCTATGATGACGCCCGCCGACGCCACCTGCTCAACACCAAACACAAACCGCGGCTCCTCAGCTCTCCTCAGCAGGCCGCTGTACCGGGAACGCTAAGCTGGTGCGTTACACTTGTGTGGAGCGCAACAGGACACACGGGTCTCTTATGTACGTGCTACGGTTTTTTGACACTTATTTTGATCACATAGTTGTGGTTTGCTTTTCGTTCATCTCACGCCAACCATCTTTGCATCGTTGCAAAGATGGTCACGAGTGAATTTAGAGACTTTTGGCCACTTTTTGTCGCACTACGCTCCACACTCCAATGCCAATGCAGAATATAATTAGAATTTACCCACATGTGTGCACACACTTGCTTACTATCATGGAGTCCATGAGGATGCACGGAGCGTACAGGGACAGCACTTCAGCAACCCGCTGTCGGATTTCTCTAGCGGGGGAGAAACAAAAAATAAGTATTTGTGGTGGAGCATTTGCATTGTCCCAGTTCCCTTTAGCATTGTTTGTTCTAGCGATATGTCACAAGGTCATTCCTTATTGTAATTACAGGTATAGAAATCTTATAAGTATTTGCAATTTTAAGAGAGCTTTATGGTTGTTTATGGCCATGTCTGTAATCATTTACACAACAAAGGGAGAGCAACAGATCTTAATCTTTGACCAGTATAGTATAACTGTTCATCTTTGACCGGTGTAGTAGAACTGTTAATCTCAGTTGGTTAAAGGTTAAGTTATACTGTGCAGAGGTGAAATTAATATAGTGCCCAATAGTATAACATATGGTAACTTATGGAAGTATGCGTGGAATGAGTTGACTTACTCGTCATATGTAAACATGTATGATATACGACCCCTTACGCTCGCTACGATGACCGACAAGATTGACGAAATGACTCCTGTAAACTCAGTTTGGATTAATAACACATTACAGTCTGAATAATACATGAATACATGAATACATGAATACATGAATGGGTTGACGTCTCATCTTTCATGTTTACAGCACACTGCTTTGAGCAGACAGAAACGGCACCATATGTGGATTGCGGACATGGATGCACTGTATTGCTTTGCGTGGCGACGGACTGCATTGCATGTATTTGACGCCCTACCTGCGCAGAGGATGGTCAGTTTGGCCGACAGCTTGGCCTGCTCTTCGTCCCCAGCGCCCAGGGCATTCCCCACCCTCACGCCGCCCGCCATGCTGAACCCTAGTGGGAACTGAGAAGCACAATCCGAGCCAATCAACCAATCAACCAACCAACCAACCAGCCAACCAACCAACCAACCAACCAGCCAACCAACCAACCAGCCAACCAGCCGAACAACCTCCACGGCGACACAACGTACCAACACCAATGTCGTTCTGCTCTCGTGGCTCTCAGGGTTAAGCGTCAGGCACGGTCGTACACACACACACACACACACACACACACACACACACACACACACACACACACACACACACACACACACACACACCCCAGGAGCAGGTAGGGTTAGGTGGCGTCTTGCTCAGGGGACACCTCCACACTTAGCTAGGAGGAGGAGGAGCCCGGGGATCGAACCAGCAACCCTCCGGTTTCCAGACAACCGCTCTTATACCTCCTGAGCTACTGCTGGTATCAGGACCTCTCGTGTATTCCAGTGTCTGGTTAGCGTACCTGCCAGGAGGTTGCCGATCTCGTAGGCCCACGACTCCAAACATATCATAAGCATGCTGGGGACGGCCAGGCGCATGTAGTCGCCCCACTCGGTCATGCACTCTCTGGACCAGCCTGGAGAGCAGACGCACGTCACTACCAACTTTATAATTTATATTTATTTGTTTATTTGACAGGGACAGTGTACTGCTTCTTAGCTGTACCAGAGTTAGCTAAAAGCTCTTTGCTGTGCTTGGGTTTGCTCTAGCCAGGTTAGCCAGGTCTGTTAGGGGGTCTGTTAGGGGAACGTGTGTGGTGGAGTACCCAAAATGCAAGACTCAGACTTGTGACTGTGCGCCAAAAAGGAAATGTTTATTTACAGGACGTGACCGAGGCGGAAGTGAAGCCAGCTGAACGGGAATGTAAATCCACGAAAATAAATTGTCCACAATACATCAATAACCCAAAAATAAATACTCAACTCTGGACTTTAGGCGAGTCAGGGCAGTCCAGTGGTCAGGGGGCTTTGTGGAGGTCCGTCAGCGGGGAAAAGGGGGTATTCAGGGAGAGGGGCGTTTTTTTTTTCCGACCCCGTGTGGGTGGAACCCCGGGGTTCTTATAATCCCCTGATTAATTATTCGCGGCAGGTGTGAGTGCAGCGCAGGTGCCGCGACTCACGCTGGAGCGGCAGCGGAGCCCGAAGCCACGCCCACCACCATCGTGCGCCCGATGACGCGGTCGATACCGTGACACCATTGTTGTCAATACCAGTTGGTAACAACGTATTACGCTGCATTTTGCGCGTACAAACACCGTGGCAACATGTCCACAGATAGAAGTTGGACAGTATTGTGTGTACGACTTAATGAGACACAAAGAGACAGAAGTGCTAAAAAAACTGTATATTACTACAGCTGTCACTACTGTTGGTGCACAGAGGAGCAGCCATCTTGGATTTTGAAGTCGGGGTTGTGAGATTGTTCCGACTTTCCGAGACGGATATCCGACTTCAGGGGGCGTTCCACTTGCAATTTCCAACTGGGAACGAATGGAACACATCTATCCACTCCTCCTCCTCCTCCTCCTCCTCCTCCTCACCTTTCATCCCTAATTTGGCGGCGAACATCAGAGAGACTCCGACGGGCAAGGCCACGCCGTAGAACCCCACCAGGCCACAGACGGCGCCGACGCGCTGCATCCCGGCTCCTATGATGACGCCCGCCGACGCCACCTGCTCAACACCAAACACAAACCGCGGCTCCTCAGCAGGCCGCTGTACCGGGAACGCTAAGCTGGTGCGTTACACTTGTGTGGAGCGCAACAGGACACACGGGTCTCTTATGTACGTGCTACGGTTTTTTGACACTTATTTTGATCACATAGTTGTGGTTTGCTTTTCGTTCATCTCACGCCAACCATCTTTGCATCGTTGCAAAGATGATCACGAGTGAATTTAGAGACTTTTGGCCACTTTTTGTCGCACTACGCTCCACACTCCAATGCCAATGCAGAATATAATTAGAATTCACCCACATGTGTGCACACACTTGCTTACTATCATGGAGTCCATGAGGATGCACGGAGCGTACAGGGACAGCACTTCAGCAACCCGGTGTCGGATTTCTCTAGCAGGGGAGAAACAAGAAAAAAGTATTTGTGGTGGAGCATTTGCATTGTCCCAGTTCCCTTTAGCATTGTTTGTTCTAGCGATATGTCACAAGGTCATTCCTTATTGTAATTACAGGTATAGAAATCTTATAAGTATTTGCAATTTTAAGAGAGCTTTATGGTTGTTTATGGCCATGTCTGTAATCATTTACACAACAAAGGGAGAGCAACAGATCTTAATCTTTGACCGGTGTAGTATAACTGTTAATCTTTGACCAACTCAGTTGGTTAAAGGTTAACAGTTATACTGTGCAGAGGTGAAATTAATATAGTGCCCTAATAGTATAACATATGGTAACTTATGGAAGAATGCGTGGAATGAGTTGACTTACTCGTCATATGTAAACATGTATGATATACGACCCCTTACGCTCGCTACGATGACCGACAAGATTGACGAAATGACTCCTGTAAACTCAGTTTGGATTAATAACACATTACAGTCTGAATAATACATGAATACATGAATACATGAATGGGTTGACGTCTCATCTTTCATGTTTACAGCACACTGCTTTGAGCAGACAGAAACGGCACCATATGTGGATTGCGGACATGGATGCACTGTATTGCTTTGCGTGGCGACGGACTGCATTGCATGTATTTGACGCCCTACCTGCGCAGAGGATGGTCAGTTTGGCCGACAGCTTGGCCTGCTCTTCGTCCCCAGCGCCCAGGGCGTTCCCCACCCTCACGCCGCCCGCCATGCTGAACCCTAGTGGGAACTGAGAAGCACAATCCGAGCCAATCAACCAATCAACCAACAACCAACCAACCAACCAACCAACCAACCAGCCAACCAACCAACCAGCCAACCAGCCGAACAACCTCCACGGCGACACAACGTACCAACACCAACGTCGTTCTGCTCTCGTGGCTCTCAGGGTTAAGCGTCAGGCACGGTCGTACACACACACACACACACACACACACACACCACACACACACACACACACACACACACACACACACACACACACACACTCCACGCGAGAGACATGATATGAAGCGTTGTGGAGGGCAGAGGGACGTTGTCTACCATGTACGCGGCGGTGACGAGCTGAAGCATGATGGACTGAGCTCCCAGTTCCACCTCGCTGATTAAACCTGTGAAATGAAATGAAACGAACACCAGTGTGTGTCAGCGTCCCAGTAATATCTTGGACTTTGTGGTTATGTGATTTAGACAACCGACAACAGCAAGAGGTGTCGCTCTTGCAAGGGTTTAGTATCGATTTATTCGTTTTTTGTTTTATTGCTGAGAGACACAAATGGGGTTGGTGCAGAGGGGGGGGGGGGGGGGTGTAACAGCTTTATTATGAACCGTAAATACTGCTAATGACCGATCCATCCCCTTAATATTGCTAATAAGTCTTTATTAATCCCAGTTTAGCATGCGTCTACTGTTCTGTGGCTGTATCTGGCTGGTGTTCCTGCTCCCTGGCAGACTAAATGGTAAATGGATTGCATTTATACAGCGATTTACAGTATTGCCTCACATTCACCCATTCATACACCGACGGCGGTGCCAACCATGCAAGGTAACAACCAACACGTCAGGAGCAGGTAGGGTTCGGCGGCGTCTTGCTCAGGGGACACCTCCACACTTGGCTAGGAGGAGGAGGAGCCCGGGGATCGAACCAGCAACCCTCCGGTTTCCAGACAACCGCTCTTATACCTCCTGAGCTACTGCTGGTATCAGGACCTCTCGTGTATTCCAGTGTCTGGTTAGCGTACCTGCCAGGAGGTTGCCGATCTCGTAGGCCCACGACTCCAAACATATCATAAGCATGCTGGGGACGGCCAGGCGCATGTAGTCGCCCCACTCGGTCATGCACTCTCTGGACCAGCCTGGAGAGCAGACGCACGTCACTACCAACTTTATATTTTATATTTATTTGTTTATTTGACAGGGACAGTGTACTGCTTCTTAGCTGTACCAGAGTTAGCTAAAAGCTCATTTGCATCTGTAGATCTCTGTGACTAACTGCAACTCCTGTGATCTACCAATTCATCAATCAGTTTCAAATTCTTTGTCTGTCTTGCTTTTATTTTATTTAACACAAAGTATGACTTTTCATGAGTTCGTTTTCTCATCAGTTCATCGGCTCATCTGTTCTAATCTCGTACGGTTATTTTCTAATTTTGTATCAAAATCTATTTCTGTGGCAGAGCTGGACACATCAGCATCTTGATTTTATGGACTTGTATATGCAAATCATTTTAGTCCGTCAAAGGGCTAAAGCTCAACACCTTACATTAATAACATAACAACTATAACATTGATTAGAGAGAGGACTACAATGTGATGGTGTTAAAATCACCCTCACCTGCCCAGGTGGCCTTGTACAGACCCCTCCCCCAGATGTACAGGAACAGAATCCAAGCCATGACAAACCGGGATGTTGCGTTGGCGAGAGCAGAACCTCTGTGAAAGGGTTAACGAATGAAATGACGTTAGTTATTATTAGTTATTAGTTATTTCGATAAAAAGTTATCAACAACCACGATAAAGTAATGTGACATGAACAGCGGTCGCTCACACCACCCCCATGTTGAGTACGTGGAGAAGGATGTAATTCATGAGGGCGTTGACGATGTTGACTCCAACTCCGGTGACCACAAGCGGCCAGATGATTCCCTAAAGAGATCATTAGATGATTAGAAGGAAGATGCAAGAACTTAATAACGTGTGAGTTTTGTGTGTCGCCACTAGGGTGCTCAGTTTCACCAGTTTTAGTATGATACGGCTAATTGGCAATATTTGACTGAAATGTGCATTTTTTTTGCTTGCTTTTGTGTACGGTATTTACATTTTGTGTTCAGTACACACCTGGCATTGTAGATAACGTATTTCCAATGAATACATAAAGGAAGCCTGTACAAAGAACAGAGAAAAATAACACATTTTTGGTGATTGCTCCACACTCTCAGTCTCTTGTTGTTGATGTTACTCACTGGTAGTGCGGGCAGAAAGATATCCACATAGGTCTGAGACAAACTAAAGAAAGGCAAAGCATATGTTATACAATACACCCCGGCCAACGTACTGCATTCCGTCATTATTCTCATTGGTTGTGTGTGCAGCTGCCAGTGTAACATGATTGAACACACACACACACACACACACACACACACACACACACACACACAGACACACACACCGGGCCACTTCGGGACTCTGTTTGACGACCAGGAGGATGAGCTCGGTGTTGACAAGCAGGGCCCAGCAGGGGAAGCACGCCAGCAGCAGAATGAGGAGGGCTCTCTGGACCACCACGCCCACCCGGAGCAGGTTCCCGCTCCCAAACGTCTGGCACAGCAAAGGCAGAGCAGTCACCACATCGCCGCTGTGTAGTCGTGGTAGTGTTGAGTAGGCCTCAGAGTACTGTTGTCTGGTTGAGTTGTCGATATGAGTACTCAAATCACCAGCGATGGTTAGACAGTCAAACTCAATACACATAATTCAAATTACCGTATATTGGCAAGATATCTTGCCAAGGTTTGCCTGGCCTGCAAATGGTGCCTGGCCTGCATCGTAAAAAGGGAGCGGCCCACTTCAATATGACACCAAGATATTCAAAGGATGGAAACTTTCCAAATGATACCTGCCTGCATTGGTGAGCGTTATCAAACAGGGACGCTACGACCTCACTCATAACTCCTCCCCCTTTCTACTCTGACCTCACTCATAACCCCTCCTCCTTTCTCCTCTGACCTCACTCATAACTCCTCCTCTTTTCTTACCTACGCTGACCTCACTCATAACTCCTCCCCCTTTCTACTCTGACCTCACTCAACTCCTCCTCTTTTCTTACCTACGCTGACCTCACTCATAACTCCTCCCCCTTTCTACTCTGACCTCACTCATAACTCCTCCTCCTTTCTCATCTACTCTGACCTCACTCATAACTCCTCCCCCTTTCTACTCTGACCTCACTCATAACTCCTCCTTTCTCATCTACTCTGACCTCACTCATAACTCCTCCTCCTTTCTACTCTGACCTCACTCATAACTCCTCCCCCTTTCCACGCTGACCTCACTCATAACTCCTCCTCCTTTCTACTCTGACCTCACTCATAACCCGTCCTCCTTTCTACTCTGACCTCACCAACTCATTAGACTCCTCCCCCTTTCTTACTCTGACCTCACTCATAACTCCTCCTCTTTTCTTCTCTGACCTCACTCATAACTCCTCCCCCTTTCTGACTCTGACCTCACTCATAACTCCCCCTTTCTCATCTACTCTGACCTCACTCATAACTCCTCCCCCTTTCTCCTCTGACCTCACTCATAACTCCTCCCTCTTTATACTCTGACCTCACTCATAACTCCTCCCTTTCTCCTCTGACCTCACACATAACTCCTCCCCCTTTCTACTCTGACCTCACTCATAACTCCTCCTCTTTTCTACTCTGACCTCACTCATAACTCCTCCTCCTTTCTCATCTACGAGAAAAGGAGGAAAACGTCATTTTAACGTTGAAATTAGGAGGGGCTGATTCAACAAGAAGAACTACTCCACTGTTGTTCTGGTCTCACCAAGTCTCAGTTAAAAACATTCAATCAACTGTATTCTCTATGATAAAATCATTCATTGGAAGTGATTTGCACGCTAAAGATCTGATGTTTATTACTGTCAGGTTTACTGTACTTGTCCAGGCGATGTTGGAAATGACAAGGAACAGGAATTAGATGAACTAAGTTTACAGTACAGGTTGAAGACTTTTTTGTGTCTATTCAAGTTTCAAGATTTCTTTATTGTCATATATAACACGTACAATGGAATGCTTACTCCCCATTCACTCCTGCAGTATTCTTCTAAACATCTAAACAACTCTTAACAATGTGTAATGGTACTTAGTAAGTACAGTAAAGTTGTCTTCTTAACAGTATTCTTATAAACATAAATACTGAAACAACTCTGAACAATTGATAATATAGTACCTAATAAGAATGGTAAAAAGTAAAAAGTGACAAGTAAAGTAGTAATACTGGTAACTAGTAGATAGTAGCAGCAACATGTGATGATAAAGTATAATGACAAAAGATAAGTGACTAGTGCAGTACAGTGCAGTGAGAGTTTCTAAGTCGAGTTTCTCGTGCCACTGAAGATCTAACTCCTGTATGTCTTAATAGGAACCGGATCCCAGCCAAATATTTGGGCAGTACCAAGTGCTATCTGAACAGAGACATGGATCCTGAACACGTCGTGTGTGATCTTTGTCAGCACGACTCGTGGGTCTGAAGGTTTGTGGGGAACTCACCTGAGATATTAAGGTGTCACATGCGGACGCCAAGCCAGACCCCACTGATATACCGATCATATTAATCACCTAAAGAACACACAAGAGCCACAGCAAACACACGCCGTGGGTCTTTTCCTTGGCCTCGTTTACTCCAACGAATGAATGAGTTTGTTTGGCCTACGCTTACGTTGATGGCCAGGACCACTCCAGCCATCTCAGTCTTTCCCAGATGCCCGCAGAAAACCATGCTGATGAAATTCAGGAAGAACTCCATCAGCTGAGCCATGAACTGATGACACAAGCAGAAGACATGAGAGGAGCAACAGATCCCAATGTACTCGTGTACCAGTAAAGGTACCAGGTAGAGTGGACTTAGGCCTATGCTACTGTATGTTTGCTGTGTATTTAGATTTTGTTAATTAACACCCAGTCCCTATAGGCCCCCGAAGCCAGAGTGGGATGCGGAGCCATGACGTAATGGGCTACAGTATATACTTTATACTCTGATGGATGCCACGTTACTTGTCTCATTGTGTTAACTCAACTAACTCCTAAGTCAGTATATGCTTATGCAGTTTATGTGTATGGATGAGGAAAATGTATTCTGGTATTTATGCGCGTATAAATACATGTAATAAAAGATGTATCAGCTTTCTCAAAGAAAAATTAACAGCTACACACCTATTCAACTGCACTATTGTAGTTGATGTAACATGTATGTAAGTCTACCTGATGTTGTTGGGACATCTATCTATAAAAACACATCACCTATATATTCCCCAATGAGGATATTAACCTCTAGCCTCCAATAATGATTTTTATTTAATGTCAGGCTACTAGATTTGATGTGTATATTGGGTTTTTCAAGGTATTGTTAACTGGGTTGTTACACAATTGGAAGTGAAACAGAATAATGATCATTTTTATGAGCACCAAGCATAATTTTTCTGACACAGGCTAGAAGAGCCCTACCAATAAGTTACAACTATAAATGTTTCTAGGCGAATAATAGCACTTTATAGACAACACATGGATGGAGCCTACTAATTGGAGGATACTTACCATTGGCCATGCCAGTTTAATTAGCACTAATAGTTCTTTTTTGCAGCCAAAAGGAATCTGTCTCCGGACGCTCCTGGAGAAGCGTTGGCAGCAAGTCGTACGTGGAGAAGACGCGGATCCTCCAGTCATGTTTTCAGAATAATCAATGTTACGCAACACTGGTGACGTCTATTGCCTCCCTTTACTGACTGCATGAGGAATCCACCGCTGAACCGTGGACACACCTCACACCTCAGGACGCTCATGTCTCAGCCAAGGACAACTATGGACAACCAAGGTCTCCTAAAGTAGTCACTGTGTGTTTGTTTGGAGTGTGTGTGTGTGTGTGTGTGTGTGTGTGGGGGGGGGGGGGCGGGGTTGGTGTCTGGCTGGGCTTGTGTCTACAGGATGCGACCTTTCTGGTCACACACACACACGCACACGCACGCACGCACGCACACACACACACACACACACACACACACCCCAAACACACACACACACACACACACACACCCCAAACACACACAGGCTCTTTTTCAGAGCGCATCTCAGGCGCCGAGTGTGTTTTCTGAGCGCTGTAAACGCTCAAGTTCATAGGGTTTGTATTGACAATATTGCGCTTTTGGGCACCTGTTGTGCGCTTTTGGGCACCTGTTGTGCGCAAAAGTGACTCCCTGCGCAAAATGGGTTCCTGTCCGCGGGCACGTCGCCTGTTCTAGCTGTGTCGCCCAGTGTAGGTGTGTTTCAGGTGCTTTTATTTGCATCAAACAGTCATAACGTGCAAATTAACCTACCTCTATGTCCGTGTTAAGAGCAAAGGTATGGTCTTTGTGAAGGTTTCACGTTTCTGGTCATCAAATAATCACAATTGTGGCCAAATAAGAGTTTGCAGTTTGTAATCGTCATTAGGCTTGACATTTACGTGTTTACAGACAATACTGATGATCCCAGCTCCTACCTTGTGACTGAAAGGTTATTTATGCCTCCAAATGACTTGCTTACATTCATGGGGGTTTATATTTTAATGAGTATAGCCGACCCAGTCCTTCTAACCTGTTGACACACTCCTTAAAGGATCAATAAAACCAGTAACACAGTTTCCCACTTGCCCAAAGATGATCCCAGCTCCTACCTTGTGGCTGAAAGGTTATTTATGTCTCAAAATGACTTGCTTACATTCATGGGGGTTTATATTTTAATGATTATAGCCGACCCAGTCCTTCTTACCTGACACACCCTTTTGGGCAAGTGGGAAACTGTGTTTCATGGGTTGGAGGCATATTTGCGCTTTAAACATAGTTAACTTGGTGAAAACTATTGGATTGGTTCTAATCTAGGGCACAGAGCAGGTCAAAGAATGAAGTGTTTCATTGTCACATCCTAACACAGGGCCACTCTGAACAGTGAAATACTTGTGACAAGTAGGCAAAAAAAAAAAGAAGAAGCAAGAAATAGAAGAATTTGCTTGTTATATAAGCACCTGTAGACGTTTCTACACTGGGCGATACAGCCACAACAGATAAGATAAGATAAGATAAAATAAGATAAGACAAACTTTATTCATCCCAAGGATAATTGTGCCAGAGGTTGCTCAACATAATAAAAAACAACATAATAATAAAAACAATAGAGTAAATACATTATTGTATATTATGGATTAGCTCTTTGTCAATGTACGTTTTGCACACAAGATTTTTCACTCACTGCTTATACTCACGTGTAAACTGTGAAGTGACAATAAAATACTTGAAACATGAAACTTGAAACTTGTATTTCCTACAATGGGCGTCGTGCAGTGCTCCATGTCCACCACAAGGGGGCCGCCAGCGTGTAACGTTGAGAAGGCCTGTGTATTATACATGGGAAATAATGATATTATTTCACATTATTACTAGTATATGTATATATATATATATATATATATATATATATATATAATATTTCGTTTAATTGTTTCTATTTCGCCAATTTAGTGACCTGAAGTGAAAGGTTTGCAGAAAGAGAGATAATCTGCTTCTTCTACTGTTATCCAATTTAAAATATGAAAATAGCTTTTGGAGTTTGCTTTGTAATTATTATTAACAAAAAAAACCTTCCTTGTATTTACTTTACAAATAATACGTCAATAGTACGTCATGTAGTTTTGGCTTTGATGGTTGTTATGTCAATGTCATGGTTTATGTCATGGTCATAGGTTCGTTTGGTAAAGGGTTTACTTAATTAATTAATGCTAAACATTAAATGAGGCAAAGCACCAACCATTCATCATTATTATTCTTGTTATTAATCATCATCATCATTATTATTATTATTATTATTATATTACACTTCAATTATTGCCAAATATTTTTTGCTGACTGAAGAATATCTTATCTTACCTATATTTTTATACTTCTCTGGACTTACTGTAAATGTTTAAATCTGTTATATTATTTTTTACTATTCTACTGCGTATTTCTCTATTGTTTATTCTATTGCTATGCAACCTTGCACAAGAATTTCCTTCGGGATCAATAAAGTTCTATCTTATCTTATCTGATCTTACCTTAATCCGAGTTTTTAATGAATCAATTAACCAATTACGGCGCTCTGGGGAGTCACGTGATGGAAAACTCCCAACGCGCGTCCCCGCGGCCCTAACTCTGGTGGGCGGGTGCGCGCAAACACGCACCAGCAGAGCAGCAGCAGCAGACTTTTAATCCTGCAGCTCACAGCAGCAGCTGCAACAGCAACAGCAGCAGCAGCAGCAGCAGCAGGAACCTGGACACCCCAAGGAGGTGCATCCCCTCCCAAGCAGCAGAACCAGATGGAGGTATGTAGCCTGGTTGTTGTTGTTGTTGTTGTTGTTGTTGTTGTTGTTGTTGTTGTTGTTTTTCTTAAAACTAAAGCAATGCAACCTGTCCTGGCTCTTGGCCCCCATGGCTGTGTCCCCATAAGAGGTGACCGGGCGCCTCTCATCCAAACAAACAACTCTATAATAACTGTCAATCAAGTGTTTTATTGTTCACTTGATAGTCATTTCAAGGAAGGGTGAAGGGATGTTTCCTGTTTGTGAAAAGACGACAAAACGTATTTTTCTTTCCGTTTTATTTAGACTTGGAATAATGTTTTATTTACATTGCATTTGTCTCGGTATGCCCACTATGAGACACTTTATATATATATAGATGTGAACAAAGACAAAAGACAGGAGGAAAAAACCCAAATATAAATAGAAGGTTACATAAAAACTTTGATGAAAAGATTGATGATTCGAGAAGATGATTCGAGTCTGTTTTTCTGCATGACTGGGGTTAGAGTCACAGAACATACTACAGGACTGGGGTGAGAGTCACAGAACATACGACAGGACTGGGGTGAGAGTCACAGAACATACGACAGGACTGGGGTTAGAGTCACAGAACATACTACAGGACTGGGGTTAGAGTCACAGAACATACTACAGGACTGGGGTGAGAGTCACAGAACATACTACAGGACTGGGGTGAGAGTCACAGAACATACGACAGGACTGGGGTGAGAGTCACAGAACATACTACAGGACTGGGGTGAGAGTCCAGAACATACGACAGAACTGGGGTGAGAGCACAGAACATACGACAGGATGGGGTGAGAGTCACAGAACATACTACAGGACTTGGGGTAGAGTCACAGAACATACGACAGGACTGGGGTGAGAGTCACAGAACATACTACAGGACTGGGGTGAGAGTCACAGAACATACTACAGGACTGGGGTGAGAGTCACAGAACATACGACAGGACTGGGGTTAGAGTCACAGAACATACGTACAGGACTGGGGTGAGAGTCACAGAACATACTACAGGACTGGGGTGAGAGTCACAGAACACACTCTCCCCTCTAACTTTCAAACGAGTCTCCAGCCTCTCAGTCACGTGGGGAGAGGAGGCGGAGGAATGCCGTTTTTTCCGTGACTTTATTTTGAAGTGCGCCAAGGCGTGTATTATGAGGTTATACGCTAAGCTGTGGAGGGTCCCTATTACACACACACACACACACACACACACACACACACACACACACACACACACACACACAGGCCTGTTCTGGAGGAGAACTATTTGAGGACATGAGTGTTTATGTCTGTGGGTTAATACACTTTTTTTTTTTAAAGCACCCAGCACCCCACACAGCATGTCTTTCAGAGGAAGTGTTTACAAGTGATTTTCTTCCAGACATTGCTCATCCACTTGTGTGTGTGTATGTGTGTGAGGGAGAAAGAGAGTGAGGAATAGAGAGAGAGAGGAGAGAGAGAGAGAGAGAGAGAGGGAGAGAGGGAGAGGGTGTGTCCAGCGTCGTTTATTACAGCGTCGTGAACGGGAGGGTTGCGTTGCATATGTCTGTGAGCCATATGGCATACGCATTGATTATGTAACGCGCGCGGCTAGGAAACTCTGACCCGCCGCGTAGTAATGAAGACCTGTTGTTTTCCCGCTCCCTGCCTGCCTGCCTGCCTGGCCTGTCACACACCACACACACACACACACACACACACACACACACCACACACACACACACACACACACACACACACACACACACACACACACACACACACACACGGCGCTTTCACTGCTGCCATCATCTCTAGTGGAACACAGCCTCGTGGGGTCGGCCCTCGCCGGCGGAGGGAAAACACTCCGATTAGATTTAAGGTCCAGAAGTGCAACAAACATCTTGTGATGGAAGCACACTCACTGTTGTGTAGCCGATCTGGAAGGGTTACGTGACTTAACACTTAGTACTTATTACTTAAGTACTTAGTGGTTAGGGTGTTCGGACTCCCAGTCGGAAGGTTCTGGGTTAGAACCCCGATGTCCGTAGTCTCACTTGTAGGCTTCCTAGAGCAAAATGCCCTCTGACCCAGAGGTTCCCAGATGTTTTTGGCTCGTGACCTCATCATTTCTAGTGCTGACCCCAACGTTAACTTTTGTGCGTCTGCTTGATCAATGTCCCGGTGAACGTAATCACATCGCTCTGCTACACACTAAGGGATTAGTAATAGTTTGCTCAACGACACACTAAGTGATAAGAAGTAGTTTCCACGTGGCTATGAATTAGGCAGCCAGCTCGTATATACAGAAGGTCTATTAGGCCTAAAAATGGTTTGCTAAAAACTATCATCAAATATCTATAACTTATGTCAGCAATCTCCTGTGACCCCTTATGCATATCCGGGGATCCGAGTGGGGTCCCGAACCCCAAGGTTGGGAACCGTTGCCCGAACCCAGCCTCGTGGGGAGCATCTGAAACAATTCACTGTAAGTCCCTTTGAGTCAAAGCATCTACGAGCATGACATAATAGTGAACTGGTGTTGGGTTGGTTGGTCACTCTCTGGCGGCTTGTTTTATCTCCCGCACGCCAGCCACACATTGTCCATGCTGGCTGGGATGAAAGCGGTGACTCGCCCTCCCTCGCCGCCCCCCCCCCCCCCCCCCCCCTGCTGTTTCCCGTCAGCGTGCACAGATATAGTGCACGAGACGGGGAGATAGGGCGCGGGTGGGACACGGAGATAGACAGGGTGGGATCTGAAGTCGACCACTCTTATCAACACGCCGCGATATTGGCTTTTGTTTTTAGCGACGTGTACGACCGCTGCTGAACAGTACAGAGTGCAGAATACATTTCAGACGTCAAACCGTATTTGTTTAGCTCTAAACGGGGCAATTTGTCTTTCTTATATGGTCTTCAACGTGGCAAACGGTGCCATTTTCTCACTGTTACTAAAATAAGACTTTGGACTTAAGAAGACTTTAAGAATTTAGAGGAAAAAAGGTGTAAAATCCGATCTTTTTGCCAGTTTCTGTTGTTTGGATTCTGCGTTTTACTGCAGAACTACAACTGGTCTGTCTGGTTGCTATACCGGTTATCTTGCCAGATGGTTGCTAGGGTGGTTGTTATAGGGGTTGCCGTGGTGACCTTTTAACACAAGCAGGTCACTTTAAAACACATTCTCACTGAAACTCACCTTTGACCTTTGACACGAGACCCTCTGCTCCGCTGTAGCTCCCAATAAGTTGATCGAAGAATGACAGGTTATACTTTAAGTATACTTTCAACCATTCATTTTAAAAGACGACACATTTTCACGTCTCAAGCGCTAAAAAAGTACGTTGACTGAAATGTAGTTAAATTCCATAAAACATTGTCAATAAACGACTCCAAATGTCTCATTGAGATTGCGAGGGTCTGGTCTCGGAAAGACAATGGCTTGCTT
>PIJE02000753.1:104459-108161 GCA_002895965.2 Coryphaenoides rupestris
CGGCGGAGTTGTTGCACGTACACATCCAGGAAATGTCAGGTTTGGCAGCGAAGGGGAAACGTTGTTCGTCGGATGGATAGATAGATAGAGAGAGGAGAGAGAGACTTCAGGGGCATCAGAATACTGCCACCTGATTGGCTGGGCTTACTTACTATTACACTTGAAACTAGTTACTTTTTCTGAGGGATTCCCCCCCCACGCCCTGATTGCCGCCGTACCGGAACCTTCTGTGGTGGTGGAATGACCATAACCAAACCGGAGCAGACTAAACAAACTGAACAACAGCGTCTCAAACGTGCCAGATATGACCTGATTACGTGCGTAATCTTCGAGGTTTTCGGGGGGGAATTACCAGATATGAACCGTGAGCCACAGACGTCTGTGATCATGTGATCACGGTCGAGCTCTTGGGTTTGTTTACCGTTGGATAGGAACGAGCCAATCAAACGCCACGATTCTGATGGGTTCCATCCTGTGTTCACTTCACTCACGTCTCTCTCTCGCTCTCTCTCTCTCTCTCTCTCTGTCTGACTCTCTCTCCCTCTGTCTGTCTCTCTCTCCCTCTCCCCCTTTCTTTCTTCCATTCTGTCTCTCTCTCTCCTTCTCTCTCTCTCCATCTCCGTCTCCTATTTCTTTCTCTCTCTCTCTCTCTCTCTCTCTCTCTCTCTCTCTCTCTCTCTCTCTCTCTCTCTCTCCCATTCTGTCTCCCTCTCTCCCTCTCTTCATCTGTCTCCTTCTTCCTTTGTCTCCCTTTGTCTGTCTCTCTCTCTCTCCCCCCTCACTCTCTCTACTTTCGTTTCCCTCTCTCTCCCTCTCTCTTTCCCCTCTCTCCCTCTCTCTTTCCCTCTCTGCTCTTGCTCTCTCCTCTCTCTCTCTCTCTCTCTCTCTCTCTCTCCTCTCTCTCTCTCTCTCTCTCTCTCTCCATATCTGGGTTTAACGATACAGAGGTTTCTGAAGGTTATTCCCAAGATGCATTGCTTTCCTCCATGATAAGACGCTCCCGTAGGCCGCGGCGCGTTCTCAGACTGTGGGAAAGGCTCTAAACTACCAGAGCCGTCTCGAGCCAGGCTGGCTATCAGCTCTGGGATGCTGAGTGAGCGCATGGTGGTAGGTCAGGGAGGAGGAGAGAGAGGGAGGAGTGAGGAGCGGAGAAGGAGGTAGGAGGAGGAGGAGGGAGGGAGGAGGGAGGAGGAGGGAGAGAGGAGGAGGGAGGAGGAGGAGGGGGAGCGGAACTGGGTGAGAGAGGAGGGAGAGGAAAGGAGGAGAGAGGAGAGGAGGAGAGATGAATAGGGGAGAGAGAAAGGAGGAGAGAGGAATGAGGGGGAGAGAGGAGAGGAGAGAGGAGAGGAGGAGAGAGGAATGGGGGAGAGAGGAGAGGATGAGGGGACGTAGGAGAGAAGAAGAAGTAGGGAGAGAGGGAGGAGAAGATGAGAGACGAGAGGGGAGGAGAAGGAGGAAGAAAAGGAGCACGGGTAGGAGGGGTGGGTGGAAGGTGGTGGGGGGGGGTGGGGGGTGGGGGAGCAGTAGAGGGGTGGGAGGGGTCGGGGTCGGGGGTGATAACAGTGATGATAAGGTCACGTCTCCCCCCTCAGCTTGATGGTTAGCAGCTGTGTTGGCGTCGGGGGGTACATCCGTTACATTTGCGTCTTCGTCGTCATCCTCGTCCTCTCCGTGTTGTTGTGCGGACCGGCGGTGGCTCCCCAGATGTCTGCTGTCTCCACATCACCATGTTGGGTATATTACATAACCCCTCGCTCCGTTTCCTGTGCAGATAGGGAAGCGAAAGACTTTCCTTTTTTCTTTTTTTGTCGTCCTGAAACATGAACATATTTGCGGTCCCGTCGGACGGCGGGTGACCTGCTGGGGTGAGGGTGGTGCCGTCTTTAATCTGAAACCTGCCATGTAAAGTTTGTTTTGCAGAAGGAAAGTAAAGCTAGACTAAACTTCGAATTGTCGTTTTGGTGGTGGCGTGCTGGCTTTAGCAGAACAGAGATGGTGATTGTGGAATAGATACTATAGTAGAACAGAGACACTTAAGAACGTGCGTTTCTGTTCTTCTAGGACGATTCTGCATTCAAGCCGTCTGTGGCGGAGCTGGCGGGAAGGTTCAGAGGTCACGCCATCCCCTCGCCGACCTCCACCGACGACGTAATAACACTGCGCTCTTATTGCTTCCATGAAACCAACGTGTCACAATAAAAGCCTTCAGAGAATCTAATGTCCGATATGAGTCAATCCTTTGATGATTCTAATGTGTTCCACGTTTCTCAACAAATATTATATACCAGCAGTTATAGATTGAGGTTATAGAGTTTGGTAACTACTTCCTGATTGTACTATAGAGGGTGTAACTACTTCCTGGTTATGTTATAGATAGTGGTAACTACTTCCTGATTGTACTATAGAGGGTGTAACTACTTCCTGGTTGTGTTACAGAGGGTTCGAAGGAAACTTCCGTGCTCTCTGAAGCTGAGCAACCCGAGAGACGACAAAGACGGAGAATCCGAAGTATGTCAGTGAACCGACGTTACATTCAACTGTACTCTGATGCGTGACACTCCGGTGCAGCCTGACACACTATGTGGTCCTTGTGTTTCTGCAGAAGCCTGTGATCTGTCACCGAACCCCTTCAAGGTGAAGATAAAGAGCGGCTCCATCATCGAGAAGCTGCAGGTGAGCGAAGCAGGCAGGGTTTGGTCATCGGGTCAGATCTGAACTCACCGCGCGTACACGAACGCACCACAGCTCTAGCCGATGGTGAGAGAGAGCCGTGGTGCGTTCATGTCTCCCTCTGGAAATCCGAATGTCTAAGTACACAACATGTACAGTATATGCACGTGTTGGCAGGAAAGACGTTGAGAAGAGTAAATGTTTGGAATTATTTGAATGGGTATCTTTATTTAAATGTTAAATGTTTTTTACGTATCAGTATTATAGTTCCATCATCAACAATGCGGCTTCAAAATATGATTATTGTGTTGTTGCCTGACAGGATGAAAGGGTGCTTGCTTGTTCTGTCTCTGGACTGACCAGCGAAGCAGAAACAGAGTTTAAACCCCCCATTATGTTAACGGTGTGACGTAAAACCGACAGTCTACCATACTCTGTAAAATATACAAATATAGCGAGGCTAGAAGCCTTGGGGGAACTCCAGCTCCTAACTCCGAGCGCTCAGAACGTCAACACATCGACTCTCTCAAGTTGCACACAGGCCACTTCCATTTACATCTTTACACAACAATCCGTGTCAATGCTGTCTCTTTACTCAGAGGTTTCCCAACATGCCCATCCAGTTTAAAGTAAACCTTTAAACCTAAAGTCAACCTTTCTCCCTGTCAGCAGCAGGAGTCTATACAAGACACTATGCTGTACATTACCTGCTGTCAGGTGTACTGAAAGTGTTGGCTGTGGGTGCTCACATGGAAACATGCTCGTGTGCGATAACTTATGAAACATAAAAACCCACATCCTGTTTTTTTTTTTAATGAAGTGTCAGTTTGTGTGATTTCAGTCATGTTTCTGCAAAACTTTGGCTACTGAAAGTATTAAATCAAATATAAAAAACTCTGCTACCACCTGGTGGTGTAGTGGCGTCACTACACCGGTGGTTGGGCTGCAACCACAGGGGGGCGCTGTTCGACCAATCTGCGCTTAATGACGGGTTTAATGAAATCAGGGCCAGCTGATCCCCTGCAGGGAGGG
>PIJE02000753.1:120400-154096 GCA_002895965.2 Coryphaenoides rupestris
TAACACAAAGTCAGTCAAATACGTCACTAGTACACCGGCTTAGTAGTTGGCAGCAAAAACAAACACTCCTGTCACTAGTGGTGGCTGAAAGTTCAACGTGTGTGTGTGTGTTATGCCATGTCATGTCAGTTCGTGACTGTGTGTGTGTGTGTGTGTGTGTGTGTGTGTGTGTGTGTGTGTGTGTGTGTTATGCCATGTCATGTCAGTTCGTGACTGTGTGTGTGTGTGTGTGTGTGTGTGTGTGTGTATGTGTGTGTGTAATGCCATGTCATGTCAGTGTGTGAGCGGCCAACAGCCTCTCGTGAAACGGTGAAGGTCGTGACCTCACCCTGCCGTGTCATGTGACCGTGGGCGGTCGGACCATGTGGTCAGTATGTTCAGACAAAATGGCGATTAGGCTGGGCCTAGTCCTCTGGATTACATTCCCGTTATTCTAGTCATCATCGATGGACTGGATCTCAGGCGCTCCTGTGTCTCGTTCTCGACCAGATTGAATGTTTATGTTCGACTCTTGACCAAAAAGGTTCTGGGTTCGATCCCCAATGTCTGCAGTCTGCAGACCGTAGTTGATTTGGTTGTGAGCGGAGTTGATTTGGTTGTGAGCGGAGTTGATTTGGTTGTGAGCGGAGTTGATTTGCTTGTGAGTGGAGTTCATTTTGGTTGCGAGTGGAGTTGATGGAAACCTCCAACTGCATCACACAAGCGGAGACGGAGAGAAACCCTTACAACTCTTCACGATCCTCTCACATCCTCTGCCAGGAGAATGGACAGACGGCGCTGACTCAGCCGGGTGAAGTGGAAACATAAACATTCAATCTGGTCGAGAACGAGACACAGGAGCGCCTGAGATCCAGTCCATCGATGATGACTAGAATAACGGGAATGTAATCCAGAGGACTAGGCCCAGCCTAATCGCCATTTTGTCTGAACATACTGACCACATGGTCCGACCGCCCACGGTCACATGACACGGCAGGGTGAGGTCACGACCTTCACCGTTTCACGAGAGGCTGTTGGCCGCTCACACACTGACATGACATGGCATTACACACACACATACACACACACACACACACACACACACACACACACACACATACACACACATAACACACACACACACACACACACACACACACACACACACACACACACACACACACACACACACACACAACACACACACACACACCACACACACACACACACACACACACACACAACACACACACACACACACAACACAACACACACAACACACACAACACACAACACACACTAACTATTTAGATGGAAAGTCCATCCACACAGCAGGAGGTGACGTCCGTTCATTCAAATCCTGCTGGGAATTTCACTTTATCATCTTTTAAGTCGCGAGTTGTAAAACACTAAGAAACGATATATGACTTGACTTTTGTGTTTTAGAATGAAACATTACTATGAATGACATTCGCCAATAGCTCGGAGCCGAATGAAAAAAATCGAATCTCAAGATAAGCAGCTTTTTCTAAATGAGTTAAAGATCATACAAACATGAATTAGGCTCCATCAAAGCACTAAATCCGTTTTACAAAATTATACCTAGCTATAGACATATGTATTTTGCCTCTTGTATTTTGTATCGGATGAATGTGACATAATCTGTGTCTATTGTTATTAATTATTCTTCCATAGATGGTCTTGTTATTCTTTCTTTCATAAAGTGATTTATGAGATACTATTGGTTAGGTCAATCATTAAATTTTAGTGCACGCTCTTTTTTATGCATTAGTTTACTTAACAAAAACACCAATTTCATGGATTCACTTCAGCAGCCTCAGTCGAATATCTTGGTGGTTTAATCGTTGAAGATAAAATATAACATGTGTATTGTACTATACAGTACATAGTACTGGGAAAGTGATGCATCCAATTCACCCAAATTACACAGAGAATAGAAACCAGCCGCACAACTGCGGTCTCTGTTGTCTCCTTACAGGTACTGCAGGTCGGGTTAGTTTGTCATTTGTTGCTCAATGAATAATCAATGCAAAACTCTGGCAAGCCAAGTGAGGATTAGGCAAGCTACGTTTTCAATGTCACCCTGCTTATTGCATTTTAATAAAAATGGTAATGACAGAGACAATATCTACAAAATATCAGTATTTGAAATCAAGACAATATGTTGCATTACGTTCTCCTCTCCAGTACGTCCACCACAGAGACATGTGGACAAGTATGAAGCATTCAACACAACACTCTCTTGTATCAAACATTTATATAAAACTTTATTATAACAAACAGCTTCATAAAGCAACATTGCATTGATGGTGCATTAGATTTACAACAGCTACATGGATATAATATATTAGGCACTTTAATCCCAATGAACGTACAGTGAATTCACATGCATGTCATTCAGGAGCAGATAGGGGGTTAGTTGGTTATCTTGCTCTACAGGTCTGCAGACTGCAGACATTGGGGATCGAACCCAGAACCTTTCCATCCATCCATCCATTCTCGTCCGCTTATCCGGGGGCCGGGTCACATTTCTCAGAGATAACGCTACTGCCTCGAGAGGAGTAACATATACATTCAATCTGGTCGAGAACGAGACACAGGAGCGCCTGAGATCCAGTCCATCGATGATGACTAGAATAACGGGAATGTAATCCAGAGGACTAGGCCCAGCCTAATCGCCATTTTGTCTGAACATACTGACCACATGGTCCGACCGCCCACGGTCACATGACACGGCAGGGTGAGGTCACGACCTTCACCGTTTCACGAGAGGCTGTTGGCCGCTCACACACTGACATGACATGGCATTACACACACACATACACACACACACACACACACACACACACACACAGTGCTATATGACCAAAATCAGCGCGAGTCGATCGCGCGGCATCTAGGGACGACGTGAGCAACACCACCACCAGTAAAATGAATGACATGACTTGTATCCACAACTCGCACTGTACACATACAAGGCTACGACGGTCATGAACATAATAATAATGCTGAAGGGTCAAAACAACTCATAAAAGGAGCAACGGGAGGGAAATACCTCTCTCTCTCTCTCTCTCTGCTCTCTCTCTCTCTCTCTCTCTCTATCTCTCTCTCTCTCTGTCTCTCTCTCTCTCTCTCTCTCTCTCTCTCTCTCTCTCTCTCTCTCTCTCTCTCTCTCTGTCTCTGTCTCTCTCTCTCTGTCTCTCTCTCTCTCTCTCTCTCTCTCTGTCTCTCTCTCTCTCTCTCTCTCTCTCTCTCTCTCTCTCTCTCTCTCTCTCTCTCTCTCTCTCTCTCTCTCTCTCTCTCTCTCTCTCTCTCTCTCTCGCTGTCTCTCTCTCGCTCTCTCCCTCTCACGTTGTCTCGCTCTCTCTCTCAGGGCATGGATTTTAAATGATCCATCGGCTGAGTTGTTAATCATTCAACAGGACACAACGGGGCCGGGGCTGTAATACAAACCGAGAGAGAAGGTCACGTTGTCTCGCTTCTCTCAGGGCATGGATTTTAAATGATCCATCGGCTGAGTTGTTAATCATTCAACAGGACACAACGGGGCCGGGGCTGTAATACAAACCGAGAGAGAAGGTTATGTTCAAAATAAAGGTCAATCAAATAAAGATAAGACATTAACTGCACATAACCTCCGGGACGCACCCCGGCATCTCATAGGACCACCTGGGGGTTACATAAGAACCGCTCCCAGGAGAACAGGCCACCTCCAACGCTCTTATAAAAGCAGCGGTCTGTGCTCTCAGCTCTTTGCCCTTCGACACCGCCACCACCGTCGCCGCCACCACCAGCACAGCAGAAGCAGCCACACCATCGCCATGCAGTCAGCCGACCTCAACCAAAGCAAGAGCAGCCTCCTCCTGGCGCTGATGCGGTACAGCGCCGCCGTGAAGCACATGGAGCAAACGGTGCTCCTGCCCAGCCTCCTCCGAGACGTCCCCTCCGAGCAGCTCTGGGACGGGGAGGTGGGGCGGGTGGAGGAGGAGGAGGCGGAGGAGGACCTGTACCAGAGCTACCTGACCCTGAAGGCTATCAAGACCGCGGTGGAGGTCGGCATGGTCAGATCGGCAGCGGAGACCCTGAGTCTGGGTCCCGAACCCCTGGGGGAGGCCGGCCAGGAGGCCCTGTTCCACTTCCACCTGAGGGGGCTGTTCTCTGTGCTCGCACACCTCACCGAGAAGTCCCAGAGCCTCACGGACAAGTACATGGAGCTGATCGGGGTGGCGTACTGACACAATGAGATGTGGAACTTTGTTGTTGCACGAGGCCTGAGAGCTGCGCGTTGACCTCAGAACGCCTCGGAACCGTCAGACTGTTTACATGTGATGATAAGACTGTGATGCAGACCTAACTTCTGCGATGGAATAAAAAGAACGTGGCCAGACAGTTTGTTCGACTCTTGACCAAAAAGGTTCTGGGTTCGATCCCCAATGTCTGCAGTCTGCAGACCTGTAGAGCAAGATAACCAACTAACCCCCTATCTGCTCCTGAATGACATGCATGTGAATTCACTGTACGTTCATTGGGATTAAAGTGCCTAATATATTATATCCATGTAGCTGTTGTAAATCTAATGCGCCATCAATGCAATGTTGGCCTTTATGAAAGCTGTTTGTTATAATAAAGTTTTATATAAATGTTTGATACAAGAGAGTGTTGTGTTGAATGCTTCATACTTGTCCACATGTCTCTGTGGTGGAATCGTACTGGAGAGGAGAACGTAATGCAACATATTTGTCTTGATTTCAAAACACTGATATTTTGTAGATATTGTCTCTGTCATTACCATTTTTATTAAAATGCAATAAGCAGGGTGACATTGAAAACGTAGCTTGCCTAATCCTCACTTGGCTTGCCAGAGTTTTGCATTGATTATTCATTGAGCAACAAATGACAAACTAACCCGACCTGCAGTACCTGTAAGGAGACAACAGAGACCGCAGTTGTGCGGCTGGTTTCTATTCTCTGTGTAATTTGGGTGAATTGGATGCATCACTTTCCCAGTACTATGTACTGTATAGTATAATACACATGTTATATTTTATCTTCAACGATTAAACCACCAAGATATTCGACTGAGGCTGCTGAAGTGAATCATATACTGTTTACGTAAATTGTAAAGTTTTTAAGGTGGCCCTTGAAATGATGCTTAATTCATGTTTTTTGATGTTTAATCATTTAAAAGACTCATCTGAAACACTTTTATCCCGCATGGCAGTGATGCAAGTAGACCATCCTAACACAAAGTCAGTCAAATACGTCACTAGTACACCGGCTTAGTAGTTAGCAGCAAAAACAAACACTCCTGTCACTAGTGGTGGCTGAAAGTTCAACGTGTGTGTGTGTGTGTGTGTGTGTGTGTGTTGTGTGTGTGTGTGTGTGTGGATGTCCCCCCCCCTCCCCCATGAGTCTTCATTCTCTTCTTCATGACCTCAAATTGTAATTGTTAATACTTTGAACCACAAAGTATTTAGGGTTAGGATTTAGTTCATGATTCAGATCCTGTTTAGTTGAATGACAGTAAATACAGAAGCACACCATCTCCCATCCTGTCCTCCATTGTGTTTTTCTGTCTTCATGGTTGTTTTCGCAGGGTTTTTCATATTTTCCACATCATGAATCTTGTTTTCTTTTTTCATTACAGGCGGGGAATACGGAGGAGGAAGGAAGGGAGGCGGTGGTCCCAAGGGACCGGAGCGGAGCACAGGTGAGTGGATGGGTGAGGTTGGCTCTTTGTATTAAGGCTCAAGGTCAGAGTTTAGCAGGTCAGATGTTAAAGGTTTAGTAACCCAAGTAGGGCCTACCTTCTTCGTGGTGATGGTTACAATCAACTGACCAACAGAATACATAAGAACTCATGATCAACTGATAATTGATACATAATCAATGAGAAATAGATCATAACACGTCACCCAGTCTTAACCTAGCACACACAGAACCAATACATAAATAGCAGATTCACAATAGATCCTAATGGATGCAATCCTAACGGATTAATAAACTGAATCGATGCATAATCAACATAAGAGATTCACAATAGATCATATGTAATCCAGTCCAGGCAAGTCTCAATAGCAGATTTGCAATAGACAATAGAATGGATACATAATAATTAATGGATTAATAGAATCTGAATCGATACATAATCAATAAGAGATTCAAAATGGATCCTGATGGACACACAACAATACGTGATCAAGTCATGATCAATGATTGCCTCAGATCAGTGACTGAGGCTGCCTTGATCCGTGTCTAAACGAGGGGTTAATCACGGGACACTTGCTAGCTTTGCTAAAAAAAAGCATGCTAATGGTTAAAGCGCTCTGCGGTTGTGCGGCGGAAAGCCTTCTCACGGGGGCTTTGTGACCATGATCTCCCAACGTGGGTCACGCTAACCGGGCACCAAGGTCAAAAGGTCAAACGCTACAACCGGATCGTTTTGATGGAGTGAGAAGAGGAGACAGGTCATTAAGAGAGCAGCGTAGAGGTATAACAGTAGAGACAGGTCATTAAGGGAGTAGGTAGGGGTAGACAGTACAGAGGACAGGTCATCTATGGCGCAGGTAGTGTGGCTTAGGACAGTAGAGACAGCGTTCATTAGGGTAGCAGGTAGGGGTTTAGACAGTACAGAGACAGGTCGTTAGGGAGCAGGTAGGGGTTAGACAGTGAATATAGAGGCTTCAGCTTGGAGACCAGCAACCTAGACACAATAGACTACTGTATATAACTGCTGGACTCGACTCAGAAGCGCTCCCTCTGGTGGCCGTCCCCTGGCAGTGCACCAGTCACAAGCACCAGGGCAGACTGTGGGCAGACCTGCCACTACCTGGAGGGATTACCCGGGACATCTCCGGGCAGTTCTGGGAACACCCAGGGATGCTCATTGGTAGGCCCGTTTCCACGGCGACCCTCATAGGGACGGATTCATCTGACCTGGCTGAAACATAACCTAGGAACACCAAAATGACATTATGTTAACCTAAACCGTGGACATAATAATGTCCGCTCTGCAGTACAGTCATGTGAACCTTGTGATTTGGCTTTCAAGTTGTGCAGTTTGCTTCTCCATTTGAGCTGCTCTGCTATATTTCAAATGTGTATATTATTATTACAAGGATAAACACTTGAGAGGGAATCTCCTCGTCCGGGGAACAGATTGTATGCCTTGATGGTTCTCAGCCTCGACTCGTAATAAGTGGGTTGTTTTTAGAAGCGCCGACTATAGAAAGCCTTTGAATGATCACACACACACACACACCTGTGAGTTAACATGGATAGTATTGTTTCTTTCCACTGGTGGTGCTCCCACCACCACTCCCCCCACTCTCCTCTCCTCCCCAGGCGACCTGATACCTGGGGTCAGATGTCAGGTCACCGGAGAGAGGAAATCCCTCCAGATCTTTGAGGGAATCCCTCGCCTCTAACTTTAGACACACGATGGCCTGTGGTAATTTGGGTCGGCCCATGTCTATAGATGGAGGTCTACTGGTGTGTTGTAAGGGCAATATGTACACCCTCCTGAAAATGAACAATAAGACGAATATAGACTAAAGTAAAACCCTTCAAAGACAAAGACTTCATTTACTTCTGAGTGGGCTCACATAAAACCACACCCAAAATGACCCAAAATACAAATAAAATACTCATGGATGACCTCCCATATAGTGCAGTAAACCATACACTTCAGACACGGTTCACCAGGAGAACATCTAACCTGGCTCGGTGCCCTCACCTTGGTGTCTCCTAAGAGGGGTTCCTCGCCCCTGAGACGAGGTGCGTGCCAGAGAATTCCCTGGCGTCCCTGACAGACTGATCCCATTAGAGGGTTTATCTCCCCTGTCAGGATGCCAGGAGACTAAGGGATTACGTCGCTGCCAGGCCGCGAGGCTTCTGTCAGTCCCATAGCGATTCTCTCTCTCTCTCTCTCTACACCTCCACCTCTATCGCCAACTCCATCTCTCTCTGCATCAGCAACCAACCACGCAACCATCCATCCATCGTGGTGCCACTGTAGCCACCGCTCTCCACAGCGACCCACGGGCCGCCGGCTACCGTCCCGTCAGAAGAAGAAGAGGAGGAGGCGGAGGAGGAGGAGAAGGAGGAGATGGGCGCCCATGGCTCGAACCTGGAGGCCATCATGGAGGAGGACATGCACCACTGGTACAACAAGTTCATGCGAGAGTCTCCATCAGGGCTCATCACCCTGTTTGAGCTGAAGAACATGCTGCAGATGAGCGGCATGACCGAGGAGGCCGGCAGCTACGTGGACCAGGTCTTTCTCACCTTCGACATGGACGGGGTAAGGGAGGAGGCCACCAGATCAGACCCACTTGCTTTCGGGGGGGGGGTCCTTCCTCACTGCACGAGGCCCAGAACCAGTTCCCTGTTCTGTGGGAACTTCAGATGTCTCTGGTTGTCGTTGTTTTTTGTGTAAAGCATCATTGAGTCGTCATGGCGGATGCTATCGTGTGCTCGTGGCGTTTAGTTCTCTCTCGGAGATGACTGCCACTACAGCTGTTGATGCAACCATTTGTGAAACACCTGTTTCAATGTAAAAGCCCTGCCCTTGTCTGTACTTAGTAGAATTTATCCTAAATGTAATGAAGCTATTTTGGGACAGTTTAATCACAAGTCTGTTACGACATCGAACTAATTGTTCGAGTTTCATAATTGTTAGGTTGCTTGCATAATGGCTGGGATAAGGGTAGACGTGCCATTCTGAGCATGTTACCAACATCTAAGTACATACAACATGCTCAACAATGCACTGTTAAAAAAGTACTGTTAATAATGCCAAGACGTACAAACAGGCAAGTTAGTGCTAGGGTTAGGAGGGGGAATTGTAGCCCTTATTATAGGCTAACATTGGAGGCTACGCGTGTGTCAGCCAGGCTTCATTGCACGAGACTTCATTGCACAAGGCTGCCATTGCCATCATCCAGGCCACCCCCCCCAAGTGTCCCGGTTCATCCCCTGCTGTGTCTTTCTCTCTGTGCAGGACGGATACATTGACTTTGTGGAGTACATCGCGGCGATAAGTTTACTGCTCAAGGGGGAAATCAACCAGAAGCTCAAGTGGTACTTCAAGCTCTTCGATCAAGACGGAAACGGGAAGATCGACAAGGATGAAATGGAGACCATCTTTAAGGTACGCGCACAGCTCCTCGCCATGGCGTGCAGCTGCCGGTGTGGAGAGGAGAGACCCCCCCACAGGGTGCAGCAAGGGCAGTGGGCAGAACTCTCTCTGTAATCCTTCGGCCGTGGAGCTTAAAGTATTCTGACCGGGGGGAAGGGAGGTGGTGGACGGGTGGGACAATTAACCTGCTTGCGAAATGCATGACACGTAATCTCTGTCTAATCTTGGTTCTTTAGAGACCTTGCGTGTTGTGTGTGTGTGTGTGTGTGTGTGTGTAGATATATATATAGCTTTACTATATATTGCTTCCTCAATTACCTAAATCACTGAGACTGCAAGTCGACACTTACCTTGCATTTTAGTTATCCTCGCTACCTATAGGCAGAGAGTGTGCTCTCTCTCTCTCGCGGTACTGAATACTTACTTACTCACTCACCTTTATCCTAAGTAACGAGGGACACGTCAGGGACTGGGACCTGTCATTCAGGAGCTGCTCGGGGGTTGTGGGGGGGGGGGGGAGGCATCTTGCTCAAGGGAGCCTACAGGTGGATTGTACAGTAGACATCGGGGGTCGAAACCCACAACCTTTGAGACCAACACCCTCGCCCAGACCTAACCAAAGCCTCCCATCTTCGGTCAATTCCATCCCCACTCTGTTGCAACAGCGACGCTACAGCTAACAAAGTCAATTTCCCTGCGGTGGCATTGAGGCTACGGCTAACCGATGCTATTGTCGCTCCTGCAGGCCATTCAGGACATCACCAGGAGCTACGAGATCCCGCCCGAGGACATCGTCGTCCTGGTTTATGAGAAGATTGACGTAAACGGAGAAGGTAATGATGCACGGGAGCACCGTCGATGTTGGCCCAATTCCTTTCCTTTTTATTGGCCTTATAACTGTTATTTGTATAATATAACAGTGGCACACCCAGCCTCACCCAGCAGCCCCCAGACTGTAATCAGCCTGTCTGTTTAAAACCAGCCACCAACCACACACACTCCACAATGTATAACACGAGAGGTGTCATCTAAAAAAAAGAGACATGCGTATATTATATATAGCTTGCAATAGATATACATTAATCTCTGATGTCTTGAAGGAACAGGCATTAAAATACATTGCATTGACTCTGCAGTAATGAATAGTCACGTCTCATGAAAAGAGAGCAGATGACCGTATTAACGTTTCTCCTTGAAGGGGAGTTGACGCTGGAGGAGTTTATCAGCGGAGCCCGGGAGCATCCGGACATCATGGACATGCTGTCCAAGATGATGGACCTCACCCACGTTCTGGAGATCATCGTCAGGGGGCAGAAGACCAAAGGCGTCAATTGAACCACAAACCGTTGTCATTCCCGACGCATCTGACTAAACACACGGAAGACCGACGGCTGTGGAAAAGGCTGGACTCCAAAGGCAAAACCGTGTTGTGTTCGGAACTTCAAAGTGCCAATTTTTTTTTTATTTTGCATCAGTGGCGTTGGCGTTCGTTTTGGGTGATTTTGTGTGAGCGGAGTTGATTTGGTTGTGAGCGGAGTTGATTTGGTTGTGAGTGGAGTCATTGGTTGTGAGCGGAGTTGATTTGGTTGTGAGCGGAGTTGATTTCGGTTGTGAACGGAGTTGATTCGGTTGTGAGCGGAGTTGATTTGTTGTGAGCGGAGTTGATTTGGCTTGTGAGCGGAGTTGATTCTGGTTTGTGAAGCGGAGCTGATTTGGTTGTGAGCGGAGTTGATTTGGTTGTGAGCGGAGTTGATTTTGGTTGCGAGTGGAGTTGATGGAAACCTCCAAACTGCATCACCAAGCGGAGACGGAGAGAAACCCGTACAACTCTTCACGAATCCTCTCACATCCTCTGCCAGGAGAATGGACAGACGGCGCTAACTCAGCCGGGTGAAGTGGACACGTGGGCCTCTGGGTGGAGTTTGAAAGACCGCATAACTCTCGTTCTGTCTTGTAGTTTGTTATCGGTCGCCAGTCGTAGAGCAGGAGACTGCTGCGTTAATGTGAAACCTTGTGGCGCCTTAAATTATTTTAGTTTTTGTTTGCATGGAAACAAAAAAAAAGATGAAAAAAACCCAATGGAACCAGAAAACAATAACTCTAATTGTCATTGATGATTTACAAGACATGGTGCCTTATTGATCAATACAATCTGTCGTTGATTAATATTCCCTGTGGTCTTGTATTCTTTCTTCAAAAGTTAGATGGGAACTATTGGGCAACATTTTAATAGACGCTCATGCAAGTTCTAACAAACACATTTCAGTTGTCAAATGATGCTACTTGTAATGGAACACAGCGTCTGATTTACATTTACATTTAGGGCACTTTTTTATCCAAAATTCAAAATTGTCATGTGACTAAAATCGTCATCAGGACGTAGTGACATCACACTGGGAGGAGTGTCCACCCAGATTTAGTGTCCATTTTAATCGCGCGATCATCCAAACCCAACACGAATGCTGTATTTGTAGATTTATGAGGGCTAACGGAGTTCAAGTTACTCGAGTTCAAACGCGGTCACTGTGCCAGGAACACGGGAGATGCTGACTTGACATTTCTCAGAGATAACCTGCTGGGCCAAACCCATTCACCGCAACACAAGTCAACACAGAGCCAAGCCCCTCTCTGGACGTATCCCCGTGCTGGGACGCCATGTATTAAAATGATCTGTGCTGCTGCCGCTGTTAATGATTCAACCAGACGCGACCTTGGGGTCAGCACCGGGGGGGCCAAGCCTGTTTCTCTCTCTCTCTCTCTCTCTCTCTCTCCTCTCTCTCGCTGTCTCTCTCACTCGCTGTCTCACTCTCTCTCTGTCTCGTGCTGTCTCTCTCTCTCCCTCTCGCTGTCTTGCTGTCTCGCTCTCTCTCGCTGTCTCACTCTCTCTCTCTCTCGCTCTCTCCCTCTCACGCTGTCTCGCTCTCTCTCGTCCTGTCTCTCTCTTTCTCTCTCTCTCTCTCTCTCTCTCTCTCTCTCTCTCTCTCTCTCTCTCTCTCTCTCTCTCGCTGTCTCTCTCTCGCTCTCTCCCTCTCACGCTGTCTCGCTCTCTCTCTGTCTCGTCCTGTCTCTCTCTCTCGCTGTCTCTCTCTCTCTCTCTCTCCTCTCACGTTGTCTCGCTCTCTCTCTCAGGGCATGGATTTTAAATGATCCATCGGCTGAGTTGTTAATCATTCAACAGGACACAACGGGGCCGGGGCTGTAATACAAACCGAGAGAGAAGGTTATGTTCAAAATAAAGGTCAATCAAATAAAGATAAGACATTAACTGCACATAACCTCCGGGACGCACCCCGGCATCTCATAGGACCACCTGGGGGTTACATAAGAACCGCTCCCAGGAGAACAGGCCACCTCCAACGCTCTTATAAAAGCAGCGGTCTGTGCTCTCAGCTCTTTGCCCTTCGACACCGCCACCACCGTCGCCGCCACCACCAGCACAGCAGAAGCAGCCACACCATCGCCATGCAGTCAGCCGACCTCAACCAAAGCAAGAGCAGCCTCCTCCTGGCGCTGATGCGGTACAGCGCCGCCGTGAAGCACATGGAGCAAACGGTGCTCCTGCCCAGCCTCCTCCGAGACGTCCCCCTCCGAGCAGCTCTGGGACGGGGAGGTGGGGCGGGTGGAGGAGGAGGAGGCGGAGGAGGACCTGTACCAGAGCTACCTGACCCTGAAGGCTATCAAGACCGCGGTGGAGGTCGGCATGGTCAGATCGGCAGCGGAGACCCTGAGTCTGGGTCCCGAACCCCTGGGGGAGGCCGGCCAGGAGGCCCTGTTCCACTTCCACCTGAGGGGGCTGTTCTCTGTGCTCGCACACCTCACCGAGAAGTCCCAGAGCCTCACGGACAAGTACATGGAGCTGATCGGGGTGGCGTACTGACACAATGAGATGTGGAACTTTGTTGTTGCACGAGGCCTGAGAGCTGCGCGTTGACCTCAGAACGCCTCGGAAACCGTCAGACTGTTTACATGTGATGATAAGACTGTGATGCAGACCTAACTTCTGCGATGGAATAAAAAGAACGTGGCCAGACAGTTTGTGTACAGCTTTTTTGTTGTGGTGCTTCTGAATCAATGCATGTTCCTGCTCTGCCAAAAACGGCAGACTGATTGGCTGTTGTCGCGTTTATTTCTGCTGCGTGAAAGGCTGTTCGATCTGTCCATATCGAGTAAAAATGTCAAGGCTTATCGATCGCAATCGACATACATTTTATCGCCGTCCCGGTTCGAGATCATTTTGTCGCCCAGCCCTAAGTTGTAGTGTCACAAACAATTTTCTTGAAAAAACAATGTTTAATGTAATGATTCTTTGGTCATAATTGCAAGCTGGGGAAGACTTCCTGAAGCAGCTGCCTGTGATGGGAAATCTTACAGGTCATGTACTGAATGGCATCACTATGAAAGTACGTATGAGACACAGCAAGCTCAAATACATCTTTTAAGTCCGTTAGCACCCCACAAAATGTGTTCCCTTCAGGGACTCAATGCCAGCCAAAGAGAACAGTCAAAGTCAAAGTCAAGTCAAAGTGTTTTATTGTCACACGTACATCACAACACAGGGCCATTCTGAACAGTGTAACTCTTGGTGACAGACGACAGTATGTAGGAAGTAGGCAGAAAATAACAAGAAGAGAAAAAATTATATATATATATATATACTGTATATACAGTATAGGCAATATATACTTGTGTATATATATATAAATATACAGTATGTATATGTATATATGAATAGGTGCTACGAACAGATAGCTTTTTAAGCAGAGTATGGTTATTGTGAGTTATTATTATTGCGATCACAGTACGATAAACAGGCCAACTGTCCAGGCAACCGCAAAGAGGTTTCTTACTGCCTGTTTCAACAGCAGCTGCAAAGGTGTGAGAATATGCATAGAGAGTAGGTCTGCTGTGATGACTCAATTAGGTACTCTAATGGCTTAACAAATGAAAACTTCTCATAATAACATACCACCTCTTAGCTGTTGACAGTGGTCCTTCAGATGTAACAGATTAATGCAAAACATTGCATTTACATTTCAGGCATTTGACAGACACTTTTATACAAAGTGACTTACAATAAGTACATTTGTAGAAAGAGACAGCAATATATAGCTGTGGTACATAAAGCATTCATAGTTTGCAACATTAATAGAACGAGTTTAATAATTGCTAGGTTGCCTGCATAATAGCTGGAATAAGAGCAGAAGTGCCATTCTGAGGGACATTGCTCTCTGTCACAAACAGGATGTGTGACACACGCACACACATCAGAACAAATGCAGCACTACCCCACAATAAAACACTGCTATTGTTTTCACAGCCAAAAGTGAAGCTGCTCATGAGAATCACCCAGCATCAATATTATATGCTAACCACAGTCACTACTCTGTTGCATGTCAAACATTTCCTGTCAGGGTTTTTTTTTTCAAACCATTCGACCCGATGGTCTTATAAATGCGCATTCATTCTGTGACAACATACAAATCAACAGCTGCACAACTTTTGAGGCAAGTATTTTTTTTCATTAGTATTCAATATGATTATGATCAACTGACTTGTACAGCTGAGCACCTGTGATGTATTTTTGTATGTTTGATAACCAGTATCCTTTCATATACAGTGTAGAAGACTGGCCCAGAGATGCGTACCCTTCTCCTCTCCACTCTGCTGCTGTCTGTGGTGTTGGCCTCAGCGTTACAAACCCTTAATTCAAACGAGGAACTGCGAGAGACAGGCTTTGGTCTCCATCCACCTCACCATGGCCTCAGACTGCTGAAGTGGTACGTGAAGAGGTGCCTGGGTAAGAACATGACGTCTCTGTGCGATCCCTTAAATGGAACATTTGGATTTCACACATTTAACAATCGAGAGACCTTGCTGCCCAGGCTACAGAGCCCAGAGATATTTGGCTACTTCACCATCGGCAACCTCGGCTCACCACATGCCGAAGACCTGCCGGATGACGTTAAGAAGGACTATGACCCCAAGAACCTTGAGAACAACGAGGACAAAGTGCTGGTCGAGTACAACAAAGTAGAACGATGCATCGGTCACATCTTCATCTCTGAACATTACAAGACAGAGAAGACATACATGATTGGCTCCAAACTCCTTGCCTTTCTCAGGCAGCCAAAATCCTCCTTTTACATAGAGGTGATGTGGTTTGCTTTGTGCGAAGTTTTACGTACATTTTTTAACATTTAACATGTATTTCACTCAACTTCACCTTAACACTTCTGAGGTCATTTCCACAACTTTTGTGTGCACCCCAGTCCTAAACCTTCTAATAAATGTGTCAACCTGAATTTTTTGACTAATTATTGCTGTGGTATGAGGCGGGGGGGCTGGTTTAGCGTCGGGTTGTGAAACAGGGGGAGCGGAGCTGCATTAGAACCAACATTAGTTTATGATTGTTGTCTCAACCCACAGAGCTGGCACAGAATTTATATTTATAGTTCTATTTCTATTTTGCATAGTTCTATTTCTATTTTGCTAGTCCTACTTCTATTTTGTATTCTTTTATAATTACTGTCGGCTGTCGGGCGTTTTGCACAAAAGGTTTTTCACTCACTGCTTATACTCACGTGTAAATTGTGAAGTGACAATAAAAAACTTTAACTTAAACTTGAACTGGCACTCCAGTGCTCTGAATGCACTTAGAACACAGCAGGCTGCAATTCACTTACTGACCAGAGGTGGACAGTAATGAGAAGGAATTCATGATACTGACATTTCGTACCATTAAATAATCCAAGAGCACAACAAAGAAACAAAGAGCAAATTAATTTTGGTTTAGTTAGTACCAGGTGTGTATAAACAGACTTCCCCCCCTAAAATGTAAAAAGGAAAAGAAAATGTAGGTTTTTTTTTATCATTGGTTTTATTATTTACACAGATATATTTCACAATACGTGATTAAACATGTTTGCAACACAGAGGCGTGGGAAGGTGTTCCGCTGCAAACCGTCTCGTCCTGTCCCATCCAACGCCGGCCTCTAGCGCACAGGGGTGAACGGCTCCACGATCTCGGCGAAAGTCCTCTTCACTGGTGTGACAAACAAATTGAACATATGAACACCATGAGGACTATTTAGTCAGCAGGCGTATGCTTTTATGCAAAGCAGCAAGGCCCATGTGATTCATGAGCAGATTAGGGCATACAGGTAGACCCCCCCCCCCCCCCCCGCTCAGACTAGTAATACATATTCTCTCGGAATGAGCTTTATTGGCCTGACGTCACAACAGGAATGTGCCATTGCGAAATGGTGCACAACATTGAACATTAAACAGAGTAATAATCTAGAAATAAAAAAAATATACAGTATATTAAAAATATATATATAAATAAGCAATAAAAAGGTGCAATTTTTGCAGCAGTACATGTACACACGACTAGGTTCCACAATATAGAATCCAGAAATGTGTTTACCGGTCTTGGGGAAGAGCTCGGGGTGCTGGCCGATGTAATAGCGCATCTCTCGGTCGCGTTTAGCAAAGGTGTAGTCCTCGTATCTGGAGATCTGGTAGCCAAGGTACCAGCCAATCGTAAGAGCCAAGACCTGTCGATGGACACCTGTGAGGAGATGAGATTAAAGGGTTAAAGGGGACATATTATGCCACCAGGTGTGAGTGTGATTAGCCATTGAGAGGCGTTTCACAATTGCCATGTGACTACCTGTGTGTCTAGTGACATCACAAGTGGGAATGTCCACCTAGATGTATGCTGACCAGATCAGTTTACCTGTCAGTACAGTTCACCGGGTCGGCTGGTACACTGATCTAGTGATCATACATCGAGGTGGACATTCCCACTTGTGATTGCAATTGTGGCACACCTGGTGCCATAATATGTCCACTTTAATTCAATTCTGTCATGAGAAACATTGTTATTCCATGTCTGCAGGATAAAAAAAAAAAAGCAGCACAGATCTTACAGACATAGTTTAGTATAGTTATAGCATAGCTATATATATATACAGTATGTATATGTATATATGAACAGGTGCTACGAACAGATAGCTTTTTAAGCAGAGTATGGTTATTGTGAGTTATTATTATTGCTAATATCTGACCCTCATCTGAAAGAAGCTGATTTCCTTGGTAGTAGGAGCGATCACAGTACGATAAACAGGCCAACTGTCCAGGCAACCGCAAAGAGGTTTCTTACTGCCTGTTTCAACAGCAGCTGCAAAGGTGTGAGAATATGCATAGAGAGTAGGTCTGCTGTGATGACTCAATTAGGTACTCTAATGGCTTAACAAATGAAAACTTCTCATAATAACATACCACCTCTTAGCTGTTGACAGTGGTCCTTCAGATGTAACAGATTAATGCAAAACATTGCATTTACATTTCAGGCATTTGACAGACACTTTTATACAAAGTGACTTACAATAAGTACATTTGTAGAAAGAGACAGCAATATATAGCTGTGGTACATAAAGCATTCATAGTTTGCAACATTAATAGAACGAGTTTCATAATTGCTAGGTTGCCTGCATAATAGCTGGAATAAGAGCAGAAGTGCCATTCTGAGGGACATTGCTCTCTGAAATTGCCTGGACAATGTCACTTACAAGTGTGTCTGGCATCCATGATAGCTTGTAAAACCAAAATAGTCAATCAATCATGTGCCAAGCAGAAACAGAAAACAATTATATGAATCTTATCCACTTGCATCAACTACAAACTTGTAAAACCGTTCTTCGAGATTGATCAAACAACAACAACATTGTTTAGGTCGATGTCTGTCTAGACGTGTACAGAATACATCCAATGTTAGGTGCTGACATAAAAAGGTTCCGGCACAAAAAGGTGTGAGAATTGCGGTTGAACCTTCTCAGAAACTTCAAAATATCTAAGTGTTTTTATTTGTCACATGTACATCACAACACAGGGCCATTGTCATCCTTTCATGGGCCTTTTCAGGGGGTAAGAAAAATAACAATAAAAAACTATTTCACAATCGGTCACAAACAGGATGTGTGACACACGCACACACATCAGAACAAATGCAGCACTAGCCCACAATAAAACACTGCAATTGTTTTCACAGCCAAAAGTGAAGCTGGTCATGAGAATCACCCAGCATCAATATTATATGCTAACCACAGTCACTACTCTGTTGCATGTCAAACATTTCCTGTCAGGGTTTTTTTTTTTCAAACCATTCGACCCGATGGTCTTATAAATGCGCATTCATTCTGTGACAACATACAAATCAACAGCTGCACAACTTTTGAGGCAAGTATTTTTTTTCATTAGTATTCAATATGATTATGATCAACTGACTTGTACAGCTGAGCACCTGTGATGTATTTTTGTATGTTTGATAACCAGTATCCTTTCATATACAGTGTAGAAGACTGGCCCAGAGATGCGTACTCTTCTCCTCTCCACTCTGCTGCTGTCTGTGGTGTTGGCCTCAGCGTTACAAACCCTTAATTCAAAAGAGGAACTACAAGACACCGGCTTTGGTCTCCATCCACCTCACCATGGCCTCAGACTGCTGAAGTGGTACGTGAAGAGGTGCCTGGGTAAGAACATGAAGTCTCTGTGCGATCCCTTAAAGGGAACATTTGGATTTCACAGATTTAAAAATCTAGGGGCCTTGCTGCCCAGGCTACAGAGCCCAAAGAAATTTGGCTACTTCACCATCGGCAGCCTCTGCTCACCACATGCCGAAGACCTGCCGGATGACGTTAAGAAGGACTATGACCCCAACAACCTTGAGAGCAACGAGGACAGAGTGCTGGTCGAGTACAACAAAGGGAAACAACGCATCGGTGACATCTTCATCTCTGAACATTACAAGAAACAGAAGACATACAAGATTGGCACTGAACTCCTTGCCGTTCTCATGAAGCCAAAATCCTCCTTTTACATAGAAATGTGATGTGGTTTGCTTTGTGCGAAGTTTTAAACATTTAACATGTATTTCACTCAACTTCACCTTAACACTTCTGAGGTCATTTCCACAACTTTTGTGTGCACCCCAGTCCTAAACCTTCTAATAAATGTGTCAACCTGAATTTTTTGACTAATTATTGCTGTGGTATGAGGCGGGGGGGCTGGTTTAGCGTCGGGTTGTGAAACAGGGGGAGCGGAGCTGCATTAGAACCAACATTAGTTTATGATTGTTGTCTCAACCCACAGAGCTGGCACAGAATTTATATTTATAGTTCTATTTCTATTTTGCTAGTCCTACTTCTATTTTGTAGTTCTATTTCTATTTTGTATTCTTTTATAGTTGCTGTCGGCTGTCGGGCGTTTTGCACAAAAGGTTTTTCACTCACTGCTTATACTCACGTGTAAATTGTGAAGTGACAAAATAAAAAAACTTTAACTTAAACTTGAACTGGCACTCTGAATGCACTTAGAACACAGCAGGCTGCAATTCACTTACTGACCAGAGGTGGACAGTAATGAGAAGGAATTCATGATACTGACATTTCGTATCATTAAATAATCCAAGAGCACAACAAAGAAACAAAGAGCAAATTAATTTTGGTTTAGTTAGTACCAGGTGTGTATAAACAGACTTCCCCCCCCTAAAATGTAAAAAGGAAAAGAAAATGTAGGTTTTTTTTATCATTGGTTTTATTATTTACACAGATATATTTCACAATACGTGATTAAACATGTTTGCAACACAGAGGCGTGGGAAGGTGTTCCGCTGCAAACCGCCTCGTCCTGTCCCATCCAACGCCGGCCTCTAGCGCACAGGGGTGAACGGCTCCACGATCTCGGCGAAAGTCCTTCTTCAGTGGTGTGACAAACAAATTGAACATATGAACACCATGAGGACTATTTAGTCAGGAAGGCGTATGCTTTTATGCAAAGCAGGCAAGGCCCATGTGATTCATGAGCAGATTAGGGCATACAGGTAGACCCCGCTCAGACTAGTAATACATATTCTCTCAGAATGAGCTTTATTGGCCTTAGTTCTTACAAACAAGGAATGTGCCATTGCGAAATGGTGCACAACATTGAACATTAAACAGAGTAATAATCTAGAAATAAAAAAAATATACAGTATATTAAAAAAATATATATAAATAAGCAATTAAAAAGGTGCAAATTTTTGCAGCAGTACATGTTACACACGACTAGGTTCCACAATATAGAATCCAGAAATGTGTTTACCGGTCTTGGGGAAGAGCTCGGGGTGCTGGCCGATGTAATAGCGCATCTCTTGGTCGCGTTTAGCAAAGGTGTAGTCCTCCGTATCTGGAGATCTGGTAGCCAAGGTACCAGCCAATCGTAAGAGCCAAGACCTGTCGATGGACACCTGTGAGGAGATGAGATTAAAGGGTTAAAGGGGACATATTATGCCACCAGGTGTGAGTGTGATTAGCCATTGAGAGGCGTTTCACAATTGCCATGTGACTACCTGTGTGTCTAGTGACATCACAAGTGGGAATGTCCACCTAGATGTTTACCTGTCAGTACAGTTCACCGGGTCGGCTGGTAGACTGATCTAGTGATCATACATCGAGGTGGACATTCCCACTTGTGATTGCAATTGTGGCACACCTGGCGCCATAATATGTCCACTTTAATTCAATTCTGTCGAGAAATTGTTTTTCCATGTCTGCGGGATAAAAAAAAAAAAGCAGCACAGATCTTACAGACATAGTTTGACCAACCATGGGGTACAATGAGATTTATTAGGTGAACTTGTTTACATGATACATGAATGTCAAACCACTGTTGAATTAATTCTGAACTTGGCAACAACAACAGCAACAGCAACAACAACAAGAGTGCTCTGTGCTTGGACGTCACCATGTGGCAGTATATATATATATATATATCTGGCAACTGGAAGGTCGATGGTTCGATTCCCTGGACTCGCCCCTGAGCAAGACAACCACCCAACCCTCCCCTGCCTGCCTGGCTGCTCCCCACCAGCTGGCTGTGTGTATGAATGGGTGAATCTGGACAAAAGTACTATATAGACACAATCCATTGACCATGTTGAATGAATATATGTCGAATATTAATAATAATATTAATAATATCAATAATATTAATAACAATAATAATATTAACAGAACGCTTGAACTTGAAGAGTAGGTCGTGGTTCAGTAGAAGTGTTCAGTATATTCATGTTATATTGGACTGGATTCTACGGTAGAACGCCCAAAAGACCACAGCGTTGTTCTTGTTGTTACTCTTGTTGTTGTTGTTGTTGTTGTTATTGTTGTTGTTGTCGTCGTCGTCGTCTCACCAGACTTGAGCGCCGGCCGGTTAGCGATGGCGTTCTGCAGCATAGCGGAGGCCCAGCCCAGCCAGCCCACATACACGGAGTTCCTGTTCACCAGACCCGGCGGCCGCAGCACGCGAGACTCGTCCGGGAGGAAACCCATCGAGAAGACGAAGACGAAGACGACGACGACGAAGACGTCTTCCCGGTGTCGGTGTCGGTGTCAGCGAGTAGCGGAGTAGCGGAGGACCGTCGCGTCTCAAGGGCGCACTACTAGAGGGTGCGACCCACAAACTCCGCCGGGTTGAAACATGCAGTCATGCCTACAGAGTTCCGCTGCCATGTGTATATTTATATTTTCATATGTGTGTGTGTGTGTGTATATACAGTATGTGTATATTTATATTTTCATGTGTGTGTGTGTATATACAGTATGTGTATATTTATATTTTCATATGTGGTGTGTGTGTGTGTGTATATACAGTATGTGTATACATTTATATTTTCATATGTGTGTGTTTGTATATACAGTATGTGTATATTTATATTTTCATGTGTGTGTTGTGTATATACAGTTCATGATGTATATTTATATTTTCATATGTGTGTGTGTGTGTGTGTGTTGTGGTATATACAGTATGTGTATATAAAGACATACCACCCCACCACGAACTGTACAACACTCCCTACCGTCAGGCAGGCGATACCGCAGTTATCAAATGCCACACAAGAGATTCACGAGACAGCTTCCCAACAGTCAAGGCCATCAGCGAGTGGGTAGCTGAAAACAAGTTTCGGCATCAATGGTTCTAAATTGCTAGTGCTAAGTGTTGGTGGCTAAGTGCCTGTGCTGGTTGTTACTGCTAGTGCTGGTCCTGGTGCTAGTGTTACTGCTAGTGCTGGTGCTGGTGTTAGTGCTAGTCCTGGTGCCAACTGCTGGTGCTAGTGTTGTGTCGACTGTCTGAAGGTATCCTGTGACATTCTGTGAATGTCAGCATACAGCATATAACAATGTATATTTTAGTACATCGATTTATATGTGTATGGATATTTTACTGTATATTTACTGTATTTACTGTATTTTACTTTAGATTTAATTTACTTATTTTATATAGAATCCTATATATAGTTTTATTTCTATTTTGTAATTTCTTATAATTACTATTCTTATAATTACTGTCGGCTGTCGGGCGTTTTGCACATAAAGTTTTTAACTCATTGCTTATACTAACGTGTATATGTTTATTATTTCATATGTAGTGTCGTAATATCAGTATGTGTATATTTATATTTTCATATGGTGGTGTATATACAGTATTTGTATATTTATACTTTCATAATGTGTGTGTGCATGTATATACCAGATACTGTGTATATTTATATTTTCATATGTGTGTGTGTATATACAGTATGTGTATATTTATATTTTCATATGTGTGTGTGTATATACAGTATGTGTATATTTATATTTTCATATGTGTGTGTGTATATACAGTATGTGTATATTTATATTTTCATATGTGTGTGTGTGTATATACAGTATGTGTATATTTATATTTTCATATGTGTGTGTGTATATACAGTATGTGTATATTTATATTTTCATAGGTGTTTGTATATATGTGTATATTTATATTTTCATAGGTGTGTATATATGTGTATATTTATCTTATCTTATTATGATGTACACGTAACAATGAAACACTGAAACACTGACTTTGATGACTACAACTATATATTTAGGTGTAAATCTGAGCATACACCAACATACTTTTTTGTTTTTAAACAATGAATTTTATTTGTTCTGCACACCAACATGGGCGGTTCTAGGAGGGGGCCAACAGGGCCAGTGTCCCCCTGTAACACTGAGCTTGGACCCCCTGAGGCCCCTGAATGAAGATAAGATAAGATAGATAAGATAAAACTTTATTAATCCCGAAGGAAATTCTTGTGCTACAGGTTGCATCGCAATAGAATAATAAACAATAGAGAAATAAACAATAGAATAATAAAAAATAAAATAACAAATGTACACATTTACAGTGAATAAGGCTAAGAGAAATATAAAAATATAGGTATAAGATATTCAGTCAGCAAAACAATTTGGCAACGGTATTGAGAAGTAGGCTACTCGTGAGAAGTAGTATTGCACATGAGAAATACTGCACATGATGATGAAACGTGATATTACAAGGTAATAGTTGAAGGGTGGTAATAATAATAATAATGGTGAGAAGTAGTATTGCACATGATATTAAGCACATGAAGAGTCTACAAAAATACTACAATTATCAATTTCTTGCAAAGCTACCAGAAATTGTAATTACAATTTTTAAAAATTGTAACTTAGAACTTGTAACTTGTAAAACATTTTTTTGTTTTTGTCTCTTTTGTACCGGGCCCCCTGGGGGCCAGAGGGCTGAGGGGCCAGAGGGCTGAGGGCCAGTTGTTTTGTCAGAGGGACAAAACAAAACAACACATTCGACCCCCTCAGCCCTCTGGCCCCCCCGGTACCGCGGGTCTAGAGCCGCCTCTGCACACCAGTCCGTGCAGCGCAGGGCCTGGTGATGACGTCACGCTAAACGCAGCAGTCCTCCGCTGGTTCCCGAGGCTCAGGGAGGAGGAGGAGGAGGAGGATCAGACGCCCAGCTGGAGGAGCCGAGCGCCGCTACAACATCATGTCTTCTAGAGCCGTCATGCACGTCATCTAGCGCCTGTTTCGGTGAGTAAAGAACAACGTTGATCCGCCCTGCAGCAGCAGGAGGTGCAGGAGCAGGAGGAGGAGGAGGTGCAGGAGCAGGAGGATGTTCGGTCATTCCTTCTTCTCCATGCATTTCATTTTCCTCCTCCTCCTCCTCCTCCCAGTGTCTAAAATGGCCAGTATGTTGGGACGGAGGCTCTCTGGTTGGAGCTCCAATAGAATCAGCATCATCATCATAATAATAATAATAATAATTAGAAACATTTAACCAGGAATGTTACAATTCTCTTTATTATGGGAAGAAGGGTTTAAACAACAGGCTATGACGGCTCAGAAGGCGATACGGATCTCTACGGGTTGTCCACAATCCAGGTTTAGATATAAAACAGCACAATGACATAATAACTAGGTCTATTTGTAAGGGTATCTGGTGTTTTATCTGTTCTTCCACTAAATGATCACTAAATTATCTATAGGCCTACAGTCGTTAGGCCTATAGATGGATCTTCCATAATAATACTAATACAAATAATAATAATACTAATAATAAGAATAAGAATACAATAATAAGAATAACAATAATAATAACATGACATATTGACATGACATATTACATATTGCTAATAATAAGAATAATAATTATTATTTTGTATTATTATTATAGACATAAGACATAAGAGTAATAGACATTGATTTTTCTTTTTATTATCAAACACATGTGTATCGTTGGAGTTTTGCAAAGTAGGTTTAATGTTGCAATAATAGTACGACACACAAAGTCGGCCTCAAGCAATATGTCAAACACATGTATACACACATATATGTGATACAGCTTAGTCAATAAGTCAGAGTACTATATATATGTTTGTAGCAATAGTTGCAATAATACAAAGTAAGACTAGAATAAATAAATAAATGCAGGTTAAGTCATGTAATCCAATAATTTCAATGCATTATTATCATTATTATAGTCTCAAAACCAGACGGTTACAATATCATAATACTTGTGAATACTACTCCTTGTAAGGATAATAATAGATGGTTATTACTAACAAGATTATGTATGGTGGCAGGCTGTGTTATCACGGTGTTATAGAGATATTAACACAATATCTTCCTCGTCAGTTTGGTTGACAGAGTAGCCTACGCTTAACTCAATTAGAATGAAAATGTGTTGTTTCATTCTAGTCATGTGATAGTAATGGCGATAGTCATGTGTTGGTCCGGCCTAAAAACGGTGCGATCCCACCCAATCGACATTGAAAATCATACAACTATACAACCGGCATACTGTGCTTCTTCTGTTCACTACTAAGCACCCTCTGTGTGTATCCCCCACAGCCCCCCCCACCCACCCCACCCACAGCCAAGATGAGCATGGAAGACTATGATTACCTGTTCAAAATCGTCCTCATCGGGAACGCCGGCGTCGGGAAGACGTGCCTCGTCCGACGCTTCACTCAGGTCGGTATCCATGGCAACTAGGGCTCTGAATGTAGCAGTTGGTGCAGTCGGTCGCCGGTTCGATTCCCCCCCCCATGATTATTATCTCTGTCTGAGTTCGGGTGTCACATCATCCCACCGACGGAATGATGGGTGCTGCTAGCGGTTAGCGCTGGAAGTGCTACAGAAATATAGCTCAACGGGCTACTATTTTACCACCGGTTGTGCTGCGGCTCAGTCATTACGAGCCGTTTCATAATCAACCCTGTAGTGACATCACACGTGGGAGTGTCCACCCAGACGTGTGATGGGGGATAAGGTCAACTATAGCAGTTGGTACAGTCCACTGGGTAGGGGTGGTCTTCGGTGTCTCATCTCTTCACCTGATCTCACTCCTGTGTCTCCTCCGCAGGGTCTCTTCCCCCCCGGCCAAGGTGCCACCATCGGGGTGGACTTCATGATTAAGACCGTGGAGATCAAGGGGCAGAAGGTGAAGGTAAGAGATCAAGATTCAAATATGTCATAAGCATGTGTGCATGTGTGCCCTGGTGAGGTCAGAGTTCACAGTCAGAGAGTCCTAAGTAGGAAGTAGGAGAGTCTCGGACGACTCAGGACCAGAACCAAAGCAATCCAAGGCACTTTGGAGTTTTGCAAGTGTGTGTGTTTAGAATTTACATTGTTATGATGACCACCACTAATAGTAATAGAATAATAATATGAAAAGTGTTGCATTATTGGGATTATTAAAGTCTTATCTGTCTTATAATTTATCCTCGACTTTTCTAGTAGATTCCTTCATCTACTCTGCACTCTTGTCTTGTTGGTCCTAAGAAAGCAGGTCATGCAGCAGCACATTTGCTTTTACATTTATTGTCCAAAGGCTCCAACCTTCAACGTGGGCTTTGACTCTTCGCCGCCTCACTTGGTTGCTTTGAATACATGCTCGGTGACTAAATGCCAAATGCAAATCTCTCTCAAATCTCTGTCAATCCTTCTTCATCTTCCACGTCCGGGCTCCCAGCTGCAGATCTGGGACACGGCCGGCCAGGAGCGATTCCGATCAATCACGCAGAGCTACTACCGCAGCGCCAACGCCCTGATCCTGACCTACGACATCACCTGCGAGGACTCCTTCCGCTGCCTGCCCGAGTGGCTCAAGGAGATCGAGCAGTACGCCAACAGCCAGGTGGTCACCATACTCGTCGGTGAGGAAAACAACAATGGCGCGGGGGGGGCAGGGTAGTGTATTGTTGGGTGTCGGGGTGTGTGTTTGACCCCCAGCCGAAAGGTCCCGGGTTTCGATGTCGAGGCATCCTTGAGCGAGATGCGTGACATCCCTCCAGTAGAATAAAAAGAGATATCGAAAAAATTAGAAAACCAAGAAATATACTGAAACGATGTCCATAAACACGATATGAGTCGTAGAAATGTAGAATGAATTTGAATCGTCCTGGCATTATTAATCGTACTTAGCATTGTTTAGCATATTGTATGTTCTTAAATGTTGGTAATGCACTCAGAATCGCACGTCTGCTCTTATCCCAGCTATTATGCAGGCAACCTAGCAATAATGAAACTAATTCTATTAACCTTGCTACTATGAATGCTTGAAACCTGCTCTATTCTTATCTTTATGTACCACAGTGATATATTGCTGTCTCTTTCTACAAATTTACTCATTGTCAGTCGCTTTGGATAACAGCGTCCTAAATGTAAATTAAATGTTATCCACAGTTGAAGTAGACATTACTGACAGTATATGCTATATACAACATTGTAACTACACTGTTGTGGAGGTGTAGGGATGGTGTTGTGGTTAGGGTGCTTGACACCCAGTCAAAAGTTGTAGGGTTTGAGTCCAGATGTCCGCAGGCTAAGCACTATATGCCTGTAGGTCTGTAAATTCACTGTAAATCACAGTAAATGTTATTATGAGAAGGATGCAATGTGTACAAGAACACTCAGCGCTCCTCCAATAGAAACACACGTCTCTGTCTTAAATGCAGACAAATACATTGCTTACAATAGCATGTGATCCCTCGCTGTATACTCAAGATTACAACTTGTTAAAACAGTCTTTAAGGATGTGTTGTAGAGTAAAGAGAATATTTTGGTCCTCTGTAAACATAGCTGTCCCACTTTCAGGACAGATTTGGGGTAAAATGTAGTTATGAATAGTCAGTAGCTGAGCTTGCGAAGTGGTGAATGTAAGGGACTGTTTGCTTATGTACACAGAAGCAAACACAGACACAGCACATTCAGGTACACTTGAGCAGTTAAAAATAAGTTCCAGTCCCACACACCACACACACACACACACACACACACACACACACCACACCCTCAGAATATGGTGAGGGATGGCGTCCAGGCATTACTTCATAGCCATTTAAATGTGATTTCTGTCAACAGCTGTGTTTACACAATGTTAGATTCATAATTCCACATTAATTTGAGGGTTTGCCTCAAATGAATGTCAACAATTAATTTAAATTAATTGTGTACTCCGGTGCAGAACCAAAGTTTACCTGTCCCCCCCCCCCCTCCCCCACCGCGCGCAGGTAACAAGATCGACCTGGCAGAGAAGCGGGAAGGTGCAGAGACACCGGGCGCAGGACTTCGCCGAGTCCCAGAGCATGGTGTACCTGGAGACCTCGGCCAAGGAGTCGGACAACGTGGAGAAGCTCTTCCTGGACCTGGCGTGCGAGCTGATCCGCGAGGCCAAGCAGAACAAGCTGGACAACAGCGACGCCGCGCCCATGCTAGGCGAGGGCAAGAGCATCAGCTACCTGGGCTGCTGCAGCATCAACTAGTGGCCGCCTCCGCCGCCGCCCCAGCCAGCACGCCCTCGACAGGGGAGGCGGGTGGGATGGGTGGAGGACGCCATGGACTGCCAAGGAGCAGAGGGTCAAAACACACCCACCACCACCGCCACCACCACCACCTCCCCTGGAGAAGGATGAGGCTTGAGGGCACCTAGTCTCAGTTCTAGCGCTATTAAAATCCCAACCTGCCTTTCTAGAGCCTCCAAATTGTACCAAGGGCCGCCGCCGGTGGGCTGCGATTGGCCGAGCCGGGGGAAACCAATCGGCTTGGGTTTCCTCGTCAGGGGAACGGAATGAAGTCACGGCCATTTTGGAGAACAGCCACATGTCTTGGTCAGCGACAGGATTCAAGAGAGTCAGGTTCAATTTTGGGGTTTCTCCGCATGACGCATCGAGGGTTTCAAGGTTTGGATGAGGTTTACAGACGTTCTTATGTGTGTGTGGATGCATGTGTGTGTGTGCGCGGGTGTGTGTGTGTGTGTGTGTGTGTGCTTGCGTCTGTGTGTCTCTGGTGTCATGGCTGAAACGCAGCACCTCTCTAGTACCGTAGTTCACAACCAATCACGATGTTCACCAGCAGTGTTACGAGTGTGAACCACTGGAGAGGGTATGGTGCTGTTGGCGTTGTTGTTTGTTGTTGTTGTTGCTGATGGTGACGCGGTGTTTTTAAACTGGTGAGCCGTGTGGCTTTAAACTGACCACCGGTTTATTCTGACCTTCTGACCTTCCGGCCCCGCCGCTGTGACACGCGTCCGGCGATTGGGTTTGGGATTCGTAAAAAGCAAACGTTAAACCTGCGCTATGTGGCGTTTTTCACCGTAGCTAACACCTTTTGTTCAACAATATTTTGAATTCATTGTTTAAATCCATCAAAAGATTATAACCCACCCACAGCTCAAACAACCCAGGGATTTCTCTCTCTCTAAATTAATCTGTGGAGAGGAGGTTACGTCAGGTGTGGACTCGATCTCCTCTACCGTCTCAAAAAGTTGGTGAATGAGTTTTATTGTGGTTTTACTTTTTAGTTTAAATAATTGTGAATAAAAGTGATGGGTGAAAATGCCACATGCAGTATAGCGCAGGTTCTGAATACATGACCAGGACAACATTGCACAATCATTGCTACTCCGACTTAGGATACGACGATTTGTATGATGACGCCAAACTGCACATGGGGGATTTTTCTACCGTTAATTTCGCTGCTTAGCTGTTAACTCGTCGCCCGGCCATCCGCCATCACAAACTGTGAAATCTATATTTTATCCCCGATAAAGTTGTTCGTTATTTGTTTTGTTTAACCTGCTGCTATAATACATTAATTAGTTTGGTCTATTATGCTTGATAATGTTGACTGAAACCGTACGCTTAAAAGAAATGAAATCTGTGACGGCGTTGTTATAAACAAGTTGGTCGTACCGGCGAAACGTGGGAGTACACAATAAGGATAAACACTTTACTTCATAAAGTGTTGTAACTAGTCGATAGGAATTGTATACAGTTTAATCAATTAACATGTACTTTTAGCTGCCGTCGGTTTAATTTACGCCGAACCGTGTGTGTATACCTGCCTTTTCTCTTCGCTGCCTCGCCATGGATTCTTAATCCCCCGTTGTTCTTTGAAAGAAAAATAGGTGAATTCAACTAGTTTTGTATGACGGTGGTGTCTGTGTTTCCAATGCATTCTTTGTGAGGAAATCTCCATTGTTCCAGCATGTTCTGCCAGTCCCCCCAGTCTTAACTCTCTCTCTCTCTCCTTTATCTAGCCGCCATACCTGTAACGTACTGTATTGCACAACGCCATTCTACTGCACACTTTACCGTAGCGTTTACTTTGTCAACCGTTTTGGTTTTTTTGTACTTGACTCGTAGTTTATCTCTGCACTTTGCTAATTAATGGTGCTTTCCCCCCCTACCCCCTTTTAAGCTCTTTTCTAAAGCTGGCTGGTGAGATATTTTGTTTGCCTTTTACGATTAAACCGTAATTATTCATTCGTTGCTAATCCCTCACATTCGTTAGGGAACGGCAAGGCAATGGGAGGGTAGGATTTCTTTTGTCTTATACAAAGTATTCCCCAATGCTACTCTGTATAACATTAAATAATAATTACACTACACGTGTCTGTGAATACCTTTCCTGCCTGTTCATTATTAATAGGCTACATTTATATCATTCTATTAGTAAATAATCTCATATCAGTAATTTAGACATGATTATTATAAATTAAAATATTGCACCATTCAAATACTTTAACAAAACATTGTTTACGTCTCCCTAAAGCCCATTGAATAGAGAGACAGAGTGAGATAGAACAATATCTCTCTCTCTCTCTCATTTATTTATTATTATTATTATTATTATTATTATTATTAGTATCGGTCTAAATCAGGGGTGTCAAACATGCGGCCCGGGGGCCAGGTGCGGCTGATCCAATCCGGCCCACACAACGAATTCTGTACATCGGGGAACTGGAAATATTATAAAGTTACAGGGGAAGCGACGTTAGAGAGGAATAAAACAAGTTTGCCTAAATATGTCAGATCCTAGCCTTCTGTAAATGCCTCCTTTAATTTGTTTTTATAAAAGGTAAAAGCTGTTTAGTGCACAGAGAAGACATCTTCAGTCATATCAAAAGTGTTTTTTTATTACTCCTGCCCCCCTCCGAGTAGCACTTGGTCTGTTCCGGCCTCAACCTCACATGAGCTTGACAACCTCCGCACCACAGACCCGTCGCATTTGCGGACAGGCAGGTCCATGGGCACCGTTCATGTCGCATTTGCTGACAGGCAGGTCCATGGGCACCGTTCATGTCGCATTTGCTGACAGGCAGATCCACGGGCACCGTTCATGTCGCATTTGCTGACAGGCAGGTCCAGGGGCACCGTTCATGTCGCATTTGCTGACAGGCAGATCCAGGGGCACCGTTCATGTCGCATTTGCGGACAGGCAGGTCCAGGGGCACCCTTCTGTCCGTCGGGTAGTGGGCGTGTCAGCGGTGGCGTTAGCCAATCAGCAGCGACCTGTATACAAACACTGCCGTACTATTAAATAGCGCAACTAATATTTTGTTGTATGAAACACGTATTTATATTTTATTTGATTTAAAAACATTATTAATTACTAATTAATTAAGAACGGTCTTCTCAGCAGGATAACATGAAATAAGAAATATGAAAGGTAATATTTGCGCATACAAGTGCTAAAAACTGTGTATAATATACAATAATATATATAAATAATTATAATAATATACAGCTTTCACTGACACATCACATCTTGGACTTCTACGTCGGGGTTGTGAGATTCGTCGTCCGAGTGGAAATCCCGGACTTCCGAGTGCAACGCAGTGAACGCACCGTCATCATGGAAGGCCATCTAAGGGCGTCAGTGTGTGAGCGCGGGTGACGTCACACGGCTCCTGTGGGGTGACGTCACCGCTGTGTGTGTGTGTGTGTGTGTGTGTGTCTGCTGAACATGCGGCCCACCTGCTGGCTCTCCCGCCCCATTCTGCCCTCCCCCCTCCTCCCCCCCTGAGGAACACACAGTCTGACACATGAAGCACATCCACAGCCTCACTGTGTCTCCGTGATGGCTGGGAAGATGTCGAACTATAGACTCTAGTGTCTGCTGTGGTTTGTCTTGTGATCGTGTGAGTCAACCTCACATATCTGCACATGACTCTGCAGCTGTGCTGACCACAGCACTGGTGCGGCCTGCTCCTATAATGCATCCACGATCGACCCGACGCAATTGATCAACCACCAACCAGTCAGTACATTCGACATGCAAGAATACGCTATCGCTGCAACTGATGATGAGTCAGACCAACCCAGACTCACTGAAACTAAAACCCAGGACAGTCACAGGACACCCTCTCAGGCTGAAACTAGCCCCCAAGACAGGAGCCCCCTCCCAGGCTGAAACAAAACACCAGGACAGGACCCCCCCCCTAAGACTGAAACTAACCCCCAGGACAGGAGCCCCCTCCCAGGCTGAAACAAAACACCAGGACAGGACCCCCCCCCTAAGACTGAAACTAACGCCCAAGACAGGACCCCCATCCCAGGCTCAAACTAACCCCAAGACAGGACCCCCTAAGACTGAAACTAACCCCCAGGTCCCTCAGGCTTGGTGAAACTAATCCCCAAGACAGGACCCCCCCTAAGACTGAAACTAACCCCAGGACAAGACAACCCCCAAGGACCCCAGGATAGGATCCCCTCCCAGGCTCCGTGCCAGAGAGCAGCCAGAGAGAGTACTGGTAGTACAGAGTCTGCTCCCACTACAGGAAACCAAGCAGGAAATACCTATTGTCTGTGCAGACAAAAAGGCTTTGAGTTACTCTCAAATGAACTAAACCACCGGCTTTCAGGTTTATGAAAGAAATGTATCAGCCTGTATAGATTCAACTTGAAAGGTGAATTAAAAAAAAGATTATAGATGAAGAATAAAGATGAAAATAAAAAACAAAGTTGTGAGTTGTCTCACTTGAGTTGTCAGTGCAACTCAACTCAACTCAAGTCAGTGCATGCAAACACTTTTAAACGTGCAACCCTGACTCCAAACTCACCTTCTGGTTAAAATAAAAGGTTTTATAGTTGACACCACTGGTGACCCTGGGTGGGGGGGAGCCTCCTCCTCTTCCTCCACCTCCTCCTCCTCCTCCTCCACGGGTGAGGAGCTGCGACTTGAGCCCCCCGGCCGCAGGTAGACACCGGAGACCCGCGAGCAGCAGCAGCAGGAGGACCGTCCAGGTGAACGATCCTGCACCTCCTCCACCTCCACCTCCTCCTCCACGACTCCCAGCCATCACGGAGACACAGTGAGGCTGTGGATGTGCTTCATGTGTCAGACTGTGTGTTTAAATTTAGCGCAACTAATATTTTTGTTGTATGAAAACACGTATTTATTATTTTATTTGAGTTAAATTTATTAATTACTAATTTAATTAAAACGGTCCTTCTCAGCCAGGAATAACAATGAAATAAGAAATATGAAAGGTAATATTTGCGCATACAAGTGCTAAAAACTGTATAATATACAATAATATATATAATATTAATAATAATATACGAAGCTTTCCACTGAACACATCACATCTTGGACTTCTACGTCGGGTTGTGAGATTCGTCGTCCGAGTTGGAAATCCTACTTCCGAGTGCAACGCATATGAACGCACCGTTAGTGTGTTTGAGACGTGACCCGTACCCAGTGCTCTGTGGGGGGTGACGTCACACGGCCTCCTGTGGGGTGGACGTCATGTGTGTGTGTTGTCTGCTGAACATGCGGGCCACTACCTTGCTGGCTCTTTCTTTTAGCACTACCTCGGTTAACTTTGAAAAGAAGTGATAGATGCCTTGAACTCTCCTCACCTCCCCCCCTGAT
>PIJE02000753.1:154463-170056 GCA_002895965.2 Coryphaenoides rupestris
CTGCAGAACCAAATCTCAATAGGTTCAAGGACTGGGTTAACGTTGCGTTGCCAAAGTGGTATCGGTGCGGTTGTATCGGAGTAGTCACTTCCATTGTCGGGGTTTGTTGTGAAATGGAGCTCAGAAAGTTTTTGGCGGACTTGCTAATCCCGCCCCCAGCCCGCCCCCAGCCTCTGACGTAGTCGGTGCTTTGTTGGTTCAACTCTGGCCCCCCAAAGTTGGGGGGCCAGAGTTGAACCAGTTTTTCGGGCCGGGAGCCAGTTCTTTGTCTGTGGAAACAGGAAGAACTGGTTCGTTTTAGGCTCTGGCTCCGAACCGGCCCTGAAAACGCCTTGGTGGAAAAGCCCCCTGAAAGAGATAAAACGACCAGTCAAAGTGGTGTACAGCGCGCCACATTTGCTGTTTAAATAGGGGCACATTGAAGTGTCCACCGCGGCTGCCTTATCTGCTGTCCGCTATCCGCTATCCGCTACCTCTTCCTCCCTCATCAAGCCGGTGATTATGTGGGGGGGGGGGGGGGGGGGGCGCGAGTGTGGACACCACTTCCTCTTCTCATGGTCCCATTGTCCTCTCTGGTGTGGTCCTACGAGCCAATCAAAAAGATGATAGATGCTTGTGTTTCAAGTGTGTTGCTCGTCTATTATAAGCAGTATATATTCTGTGTTAGTATATATGCCGTGTTGGCCCACAGTCTCTGTCTCTCTCCACACTGTCATGGGTTTCTCTTGAACATACATGTGTGTATAAGTGTGGGATATTCTGTGTTGCGTGACACTGGGAGGAGATGATCTATGCTGCAGCTGTTGACCGAATAGGAAATCCTCTTCTCCACTTATATCTCCAGACAATGAACGAGCATCTCTTCAGCGCTGTCCTTTTTGGCAGACGCTCAACTCCAGGGTACATCTGATATTGCTCTGTTCGGCTCTTTTGTAGTAATCTTCCGTTACAGTGACGGTAGGCCCGTTGGGAGGATGTGTGTGCAACTTGTCAATGGGTTGTTGTAGTGCCTGTAGCAGCTACAAGGTGGCACTGTCTCGCATGCTGTGGATAGTCGTGTTGACAATCTCAGCAGCAACAAGATGCTTGTATTATTTGCTGTACTCTGCAGTTAAGAGATTTCTTTTTACAAATGTTTGCTTGATGTAGCTTGGGAGGTTTTAACAAGAATAGTGGCAACATTGTTCTATAAGCAAAATAAACTTGGTGATCATGATGTGATGTGATAAACTTTAATAATCAAAAACAGTGGCACAAACTCTGGAAATATAGGAAATGGTTAATATTTAGACGTACTTACATTGTAAGTAGCTACAGTTTTACACTAGACCAATTTACGCGGTGTTCCTGTAAAGGTGACGAGGATTGGCTGAACTAGAAGATGACAACAAAGCACAACACACAATATAAATATATCAATACTAGTTTATCGTAGTTTAACCTAATAATCCGTTGTCTCAAACTGAAACCATCTGTTGTCTAAAAACAACTTAGTTTGTAGACAACAGATGGGGCGTCTCAAATCTCTGCTTAAAAAAGCCTGCTTAAGTGCAGTGATACTCGATACTTATCTCAAACTACCGAGTGTCAAAGTGTTCGACATTTCAGAATAAAATTCCCCCTTTTTTTTTTACTATCTGTAATACATTATGCAGCTGAAAAAGAAAAAACCTTTTCCAATATAACTGTCTGTCTGGAAAAAACAACCAAACAAAACCTGATCTCCATGCTGCCAGGCTCCGCCAAGCTGGGACAGAAATGAAAGGCCACATTCAGGCCCCAGAACGGTTTAGCTGTCATTGGCTCATAAAATCGTCGGGCTGCTTTTGTATGGCTTGAGAAGGGGGGAGCCAGTGGGACTCGACAGGGCCACGGAAAACAACAAAACACCCAAAGCGTTTTAGCATTAACGCGCTGGGTCCGTTTCAAACGGCTCTCGGTGAGACCGGAGGGCTGGAGCCAGGCTGCGACCCGGGGCCTCCTCCTCCTCCTCGCTCCTCTGAACTTTCCTCGTTCTCTTTTGACGGGGCAGACAAAGAGCGGGAACGGTCTTGAGAGTCCCTCCCTGAGGTTCTGTGGTAAGGCGGCCCGGTTCGGCTGAACCCAGGCCCACTTGGTTTTGGGTTCAATGGGCCTTCATCCAGAGTTCTGATGAGACAAATTGAGTCTATAATTGCTGCATTAGTGGCGTGTCTTTTTGAGGTTGAAAACCCGCAGGTTGGCTCAGGGCCTTGTCCTCATGGATCGAGCCCAACTCACCCCTGACCTTGCTGTGCGACAACTCTCTTTTCAGTCCCAAACGGTTGATAATGATGATGCTTTTTAATGAGAGAAGCGTTGTTCTCGCCACCAGCTAAGTGAGAGGGGCCGGATCGACACCAGCTTTGATGTCATAATTGGAACTTCCTCAGATATAGTCTCACAAATCAAATCAATCTAAGTCTGATGGCTCAGTCCGGGTGAACGTGGTGTTTCCCTTTCTTTCACTTCATATTTCTTTCAACCAATCATATTAATCTTCTGACAAGCTTCAGCCAATCGCACAAATTAGTTTTGTTTGGTAGAAACCAAAAAGGAAAAGAGGCATAACTCCGCCTCTTACAGTGATTGGTTTCCAAGCCTCCAGGCTCTGGTGCCATCTCACTCCAGAAGTTCTGCTGTAACATAGTAGGACTGCAGGATCAGAAGTTCTGCTGTAACATAGTAGGACTGCTGGATCAGAAGTTCTGCTGTAACATAGTAGGACTGCAGGATCAGAAGTTTCTGCTGTAAACAGTAGGACTGCAGGATCAGAAGTTCTGCTGTAACACAGTAGGACTGCTGGAGCAGAAGTTCTGCTATAACACAGTAGGACTGCTGGATCAGAAGTTCTGCTATAACACAGTAGGACTGCTGGATCAGAAGTTCTGCTATAACACAGTAGGACTGCTGGAGCAGAAGTTCTGCTATAACACAGTAGGGACTGTTGAATCAGAAGTTCTGCTATAACAGTAAGGACTGCTGGAGCAGAAGTTCTGCTATAACACAGTAGGACTGCTGGAGCAGAAGTTCTGCTATAACACAGTAGGACTGCTGGATCAGTAGTTCTGCTATGTAACATAGTAGGACTGCTGGATATGAGATTACCTCAAATACATCAAATCATGTTTAACCTCAACTGAAAATTAGCCAAATACCAGCCAATGGCTTCTTGATCCAAAAACAGATTAAATGCCTGCCCTGCGTGGTCATACCTTTTTAGCTCCAATTAAAATTATTAATCTGATTGAATGTGTTTTCCAGATCGATCATTTTGGCTTCTTTGAGAATGGCACGTTCAAACAGCGCTACCTGGTGGCCGACCAGTACTGGCAGCAGGGGGTGGGGCCTATCTTGTTCTACACCGGGAACGAAGGAGACATCACCTGGTTCTGCAACAACACGGTAACTACAACTCCCACTCACACAACACTCATAGAGTCACATTTACATGCTACATTACATTGCTACTGCTTATATTGTGTATACACATAATATTTGATATTTCATTCCGTGAACTGATACTAATTTCATTATTGTCGCAATTTTTGTAATCTCTTTTTAATTTCTACTTCTGACCTCTGACCGCTCTCTCTCTCCCCATGACCTCTCCTCTCTCTCTCTCTCCTCTCCATGGACCTCTCCACGACCCTCCTCCCCCTCTCTCTCTCCACGACCTCTCCTCTCTCTCTCAATGACCTCTACTCACTCTCCACGACCTCTCCGTGACCTCTCCTCTTTCTCTCCATGACTGGTTTGATGGGGTTTGATTTCAGGGCTTCATGTGGCAGGTCGCTGGGGAGTTGGGTGCCATGTTGGTGTTCGCTGAACACCGTTACTATGGCGACTCTCTGCCGTTCGGCGCAGACTCCTACAGTGTAAGTGGTTACTCATCAACCCTGCATTGTATATATTCATCAAAGGAGTTTTTACTGTATGTCTCTACTGAATTGTATGCTTTTATGCTGTGTTTCTTTTTTTAGTTCAACGTTTGGAAAGTGCAGGCCTAGAGCATTTAACCGACATCGGTTTCTCATTAAGTTCATGAATATTTAAACGTGTTAATTCATCAGGACTGTCTAGTGGTCCAGGTGTTTCAACAACCAGCCGATAGGTACTGGTTCGATCTCCGATGTCTGCAGACTGCCTGTATCCCTGGACAAGATGCCCCTAACCCCTACCTAATATAATACATACCGTTTGGTGGATGGTTTGATCAGAATCAGGTTTATTGCCATGTAGTTTTCACAGACAATGAATGTGCTTTTGTGAATTGCTGCATAACATTAAACATTTGACAGAAAGTAATTGTGTAGAAATGTATAAAAATGTTACAAAAAATATATAAAAAATAAGCAATTAAAAGGTGCAATTTAACGATGTGCGTTAATGTAATGCAATAGTGTGTCTCCTTTTAAGTCAAGTACCTGGCTGTTCCCAAATGATTATTTTTCTGTATCCACTAATCACCACTTTGGACAAATATGAATGATAAATAATATGGTAGTGAATAACCAACCAACCAACCACCCATACCCTCTGTGCGCCACACCGCCCCCCTGCAGGACAGTAAGCACCTGAACTACCTGAGCTCAGAGCAGGCCCTGGCCGACTTCGCCGTTCTGATCCGGGAGCTGAAGCGCTCGGTGCCGGGGGCGGGGCACAGCGCCGTCATCGCCGTGGGCGGCTCCTACGGCGGGATGCTGGCCGCCTGGCTGCGCATGAAGTACCCCAGCGTGGTGGTGGGGTAAGAGTTCAGGGGTCAGGGGTCAGGGGTCAGTCATTATTGTGTGTCCTCAACGCCATGATGATATGGTCTCTACTGGGACGATACCGTAGCGGCTAGGGGTATTCAGTTCAACCGAAAGGTTCTGGGTTCGATACCCAATGTCCATCCACACCTGTGTACTTGTAGGTATCCTTGCCGAATCCATTCCTGTTCATTAATGGCATGCATTTGAAATAATTCAATTTTCCGCCATTTGTGTCTGCTGGAATAGATTATTAAACAGTAGTGAAGGTCAAGTATAGGCAGCAACGACTCTCGCTGTCTCTTTCTCCCTCTCTCTCTCTGTCTCCCTCTCTCTCTCTCTCTTTGTCTCTCTCTCTCTCTTTCTCTCTCTCTCTCTCTCCCTGTCTGTCTTTGTTTCTCTGTCTCTCTCTCTCCTCTCTCGCTGCCTCCTCTCTCTGCCTCTCACCTCGGTGACTTCCTCCCTCCCTCCCCCCCTCTAGAGCTCTGTCAGCTTCGGCACCGATCTGGCAGTTCCCGGGCATGGTGCCGTGTGGGGACTTCTATCGCATCGTGACCCGGGACTTCGCCGCCGCCGGGCCCAACTGTGACGCCAACATCAGACGGTCCTGGAGCGCCATCGACCAGATCGCCTCCACTGGTGAGCGAGAGCGGTGCATTCTGGGTAGACATCTTGAAATACTTCTGGGCTCCACACTGTCTCCATTTTCAAACGCAACTCCAAGATTTACTTGTGTTTTAGCACGGTACGTCTAGTACAATGGCAGGGGATCCACTTTGTTTGCTTGCTGTCATGACTGCAGCAGGCTGTGTTTGTGTGCCAACTTGTTTCATATCTGGCAACCTGAGATGTCGAAATGGTCAGTGGGCGGAGTCAACTTGAAGAATAGAGACTCAGTCACGCAGACCAAAACAAAAACAGAAATTCCCACCTGGAATTGACATTTTAGAAGAGATCAGTCTTATTATCTGTATGCTCTTTGCATTTATTTACGTATATCCTTTATCCTTTGAATAAAAACAAATATAAAAAACACTTTATAACCATTGATGATTAGATTTTGTGCTCTAGGTACATTCAAAGTATTATTATTATTGTGTCTTGTGTGCCCCGCCCCCCCAGCTGAAGGTCTGGCGTGGCTGTCTTGGACCTTCGGTCTGTGTGCTCCTCTGAAGACCCGCCAGGACACGGTGGGCTTCAAGCAGTGGCTGCAGGAGACCTGGGTCAACCTGGCCATGGTGGACTACCCCTACGAGGCCAGCTTCCTGCAGCCCCTCCCCCCCTGGCCCATACAGGTACCGTAGCCCCTCCCCCCCGGCCCATACAGGTACCGTAGCCCCTCCCCCCTGGCCCATACAGGTACACAGCAGCAGAATCAATCATTAATCACGAATTAGATGTACCTGTCTGCCCAGGTAAATGTGATTAACATTCATTCATAAATAATTAACAAATTCACATACGTATCCCGGTAAATGTGATCATCATAAATAAATAAATGAATACATATTTAATTCGGTAAACACATACTTTAAACTGACAAGCTTATCCAGGTAAAAGGGATGAATATCAACATATTAATACATTAATTAAACTATTACTCTTATAGATATATATATATATTGTGATGAACATAAATAAATTGTGATTCAACTTTTAATAAACTCTATATTATATATAGATTTTCCTTTGCAGACCAGATTAAATGAAACCCCAACTAAAAATATCAAAACACGCAAACGTCAAACTCAATTTGTCGTTCATTAAGCCGCGTTTCCCGCTTTCTTTTTCTGTTGTTGTCGTCGTTAATCGGCCGTTTTGTCCGCGGGCGGCCTCCCTGTTAGCGGACAAGACGCTTGTTCAGCGTGTGTGTTGTGGACTCCCAGCCTTTCATCCGCAGGCGGCTGTCAAATTAGCTTCATCAATATTCATCAGGCTCTGCGTTCCCCTTCTTCCCTTGGTTGAGGAGGACCAACCAAACACACATGGTCTTCTGTTGGACCAGAAGTCCTTTTCATGCGCGCCCTCCTTCAGATCTGTGAGGTGTTCCGGTGTTGCCGCTCCCCTCTCCCCTTGCTGGCGTCTTGGCTCCGGCTCCCCAGGGCTCTACAACGAGACAAAGCTCCCACCCCCGCCGCCGCCCTCTCCTTCCTTTCATTTCCCTCCAGACGCTAGACGCTAGCCCGGCCCTCCAGGCTCTCCAGGTCCTCCAAGAGCCGTTGGAGAGCCGGATGTCTTACACAGAAGAACGGTAAAAACCTAAAGGCACCTGCACAGAAGAAAACGGCACACAAACATCATAAGGGGGGGTGTGCGTGTTGCCATGTTGGGGCAGGATGGTCTAGGAGCTGTTGACGTGTCTCACTCCCAGTCTAAAGGTTCTCGGTTCAAAACTCCAATGTCTTTGGTCTACCTCGGCGTCCCTGAGCAAGATGCCCTAACTTCGACCCCCCGTCTAATGGAGCATTAAAGAAAATCCCTCTGGAATGTCGCTCTGGAAAACATCGGCTGCTTAAAAACAAAATGGTGTATATTACTTCATGGTATCTGCGTGCGCCGTAAACAACTCTCTCTCTCTCTCTTCATCACTCTTGTTGTTCACACACATTCCACCTCTCTTGTTGTACCCGAGAGAGATGTGTGTGTGTATCTGTGTGTCTGTGTGTCTGGACCGGACCCCCCCCCCCCCCCCCATCCCCTTCAGAATCCTCTACCGCTCGCTAACACAACATCATCCAGTTGGGGCTCATCGATCAATGTCCTCCAGACCTTCTCCTCCGCTGTGTGTCGGTGCAGCTGCTGGTTGTCGTGGACGTCTTGTGGCGGTGCAACAGGTTCACCGTGGTTCACGCGGGGTCCTTAATGTATGCGCCCCCTATGGGCGGTGTAAGCGGTTTAGGCGGCGACGGCAGCAGAGCGAGAGAGCTTTTTTTTTTTGGGTGAATGACAAAGCTAATGTGATTATGTGAGTGAGTGTGACAATGGGCCTGTTGAGAGCTCAGGAGGAGAGATGTGTTGGCACAGATGAATGTAGGAGCCTAATCCTCCCTGAAGAGTTGGGGTGGGGGGGGATGTTTTGCAGCAAATGGAGCTTTTTGGGTTGTGGTGGTTGTTGTTTTTTTCGATTTCTCCACAGTATAAATCTTTTAGTCAGACACGTCTGTGGCCTAGCCCTCCCCATCCATCCACCACCACCACCACCTCCTCCTCCTCCTCGTCCACCACCCTCCTCGTCCACCACCCTCCTCCTCTTCATCCACCACCCACCACCACCTCCTCCATCACCCTCGTCCTCCTCGTCCACCACCCACCACCACCCTCCTCCTCTTCGTCCACCACCCCCACCCTCCTCCTCCTCCTCCACCACCACCCTCCTCCTCTTCGTCCACCACCCACCACCACCACCACCACCACCACCACCTCCTCCTCCTCCTCCTCCCTCGCCTCCCCAGGATGCGGACAAAAGCCCTCCTAGGCCGTGGTGTAAGACCGGTTCCCCTCGACCGACAAACAAACAGCGCCAGTTTCTCCCGCCGCACAAAAGGAGGCAGGAACGGGGGCCGGGGCCGCAGCAGCCATAACAACCGGCGCTGGCGTGGAGGAGGGAACGCCGGAGGAATACTGAGTGGTGTGGCGCAGGAACCCAGCGCACCGCCAGGAGCTGAGCCGCGGTCCGCCCCGGCCCGGCCAGCGAGGCGGTGGCAGTGGCTCCCCCCACGTTTCAGAGCGCGGGTGAATAATTGGTGGTGACTCCTCGGAATGTGCCTCCTCCTCCTCCTCCTCCTCCTCCCACGACGGCCAAGCGAGGGCCCATAACTCCTGGTTAGGCGTCCGTTCCTGTGATGCTTCACATGCAAATCGCGGCGCCGCTACCGCTAGCACGATGCTACGTTACGGCTTTATACGCATGACAACGGCGCGCGTGGTTACACATACATACAGACATGTATACTTGCACACTCACACATGCATACGCAAATTAATGCATGCATGCATGTGTGTTTATCAGTTTCGTCTGGATATGTGGCCTCGTTTTTTATACACAAATAAAAAACTAACTGAAGTTCACAAACATTTTTATGATTCGACCGATGGACGAGTCATATTGCACACGGGCACCTTGCTGTTGTTGTTGTTTGGGTCGTATGGGGACTGTATTTAAGGTAACACGCAACGGCGGTAACCTGCAAGACCTGAGCAATCGAGCAAGCCCATCTTTACATTTAGACGTTTTTTTAGGCGCTTTTATCCCAAGTGAAGCTGAGAACAAATGTCTGCACGATTACCTTTACTTATTTTACCACCATGTACTTTTATTTAGAAGTTCACTTTTCGTCTATTGTCCTTTACTGCTTGTCCTTTGTCCTAATGTTGTTCGAACGTGACTCCCTGTGTGCCCGTGTGAAGCTCTATGAAGGTCCTCGGGCTCCACGGCAGCTGTGCGAAGAAGCTCGGCCTCGCCGTGCAAATCAAAGCTGAGCGGCTACAAAAAAAAAAAGTGCTGACCAAGCACAAGTTTAAAAACAGCTGGCCTTGCAGGAGAGCGCAGAGTACAGAGTAGAGAGCAGCACGTCCTCGGAACCTCGCCACCCAAGGTCGCTCGGTAGACGCCTGATACTTAATAAGATGAGATGGAACTTTATTAATCCCGAAGGAAATTCTTTTGCCAGATGTTGCTCATAAATACCAACAACATAATAATAGAATCATAAACAATAGAACCATAAACAATAGAACCATAAACAATAGAACCATAAACAATAGAACCATAAACAATAGAATCATAAAATAATAAATGTACGGTGAATAGGCCGAAAGAAAAATCTAGGTAAGATATTTAGTAAACAAAACAAGTTGGCAATGGTATTGAGAACTAGTAATGAAACGTAGTATTGCACTTGATATTAAGAGTATTGTACATGATGATGAATGACTCTCCTCCTCCTCAGGTGGTGTGCAAACATCTGGCCTTTGACCCCTCCGTGTCGCCGTACCTGGTGCTGCAGGGCGTGTCCCAGGCCGCCCGGGTCTACTACAACCACACGGGGACCAGTGCCTGCCTCAACACCTCGTCCAGCGCCACCGGCAGCCTGGGCTTCCTGGGCTGGTACTACCAGGTACACCACCACCACCACCACCACCACCACCACCTGGCTAGCAAGCTGCTGCCGCTGCTGCCCACCTGACCCGGGGCTCTGTCCCTCAGTGTCCTCCTCGCCCCGGCCTGCCTGTCTGGAGGGCACCCTTGAGCAAGATGCCAAGAGTGTGGTGTGTGTGTGTGTGTGTGTGTGTGTGTGTGTGGTGTGGTGTGTGTGTTTGGTGTGTGTGTGTGTGTGTGTGTGTGTGTGGTGTGCGTGTTCATGTGGGGGAGAGAGAGAGAGAGAGAGAGAGAGAGCATGAGAAATCACTTTAACGGTCTCTCTCCCTCTCCAAGTTCCAAGGAGAGGGAAGAAGAGTGTGTATATGCATCTCTAAAAAGTGTGAGTGAGTGTGTATGCATGTACAGTATGTACTGTATCTAAAAAGTGTGAATGTGTGTGTGGATGCAGTATTTGCATGCATCTTACATTCAGTATTTGTCGCTTGCTGTGGATGAAACAATCTACTACGTGACAAAAACACATGTTCTTGTCCATTGGTGAACACTGGTGCACCGCTAGACTAAAACGCAGGTTCTAGTCCAGACTGGTGCACCGCTAGACTAAAACGCAGGTTCTAGTCCAGACTGGTGCACCGCTAGACTAAAACACAGGTTCTAGTCCAGACTGGTGCACCGCTAGACTAAAACACAGGTTCTAGTCCGGACTGGTGCACCGCTAGACTGAAACACAGGTTCTAGTTCGGACTGGTGCACCGCTAGACTGAAACACAGGTTCTAGTCCGGACTGGTGCACCGCTAGACTGAAACACAGGTTCTAGTCCAGACTGGTGCACCGCTAGACTAAAACACAGGTTCTAGTCCGGACTGGTGCACCGCTAGACTAAAACACAGGTTCTAGTCCGGACTGGTGCACCGCTAGACTGAAACACAGGTTCCAGACTGGTGCACCAGTGTGAACATGGATGCATCTCTAACCGCCCGACTCTGACCGTGCAGGCGTGCACGGAGATGGTGATGCCCATGTGCACGGACGGCGTGCAGGACATGTTCGAGCCCCGGCCCTGGGACTTCCAGGCCTTCTCGGACGAGTGCCAGGTGCTGTTCGGGGTGCGGCCCCGCGCCTCCTGGGCGGAGACCCAGTACGGCGGGAAGGACCTCGCCGCTCACAGCAACATCGTCTTCAGGTACGGACCGACGAGGGCTCCTGCAGGTTCTCCAGGTCCGCAGCACAATGGTTGGCTGGCTTTTACCGTGGCCGTTACAAGCCATGGCAAAATCTACCCCCTAGTGACATCACAAGTGGGAGCGTCCGCCCAGATGCATAAAGGACCGATGAGCCGACCAGTTGGTACAGTCCACTGGGTAGGCTGGTAGACAGATAGACAGCTTGTAATGGCTAATCAACACCACACCTGGTGGTAAAATAGGGGCCCTTTAAGGGGCCGCACCAAGTGGGCGGGATTGCATTCGCTTCTGATTTCTGATTGGCTCAACTTGATATTACTAGGCGGCGTGGCACTGATTTCAGCCCCATTGGAAAGCCCAGTTGCAATACCAGAGTTTCACCAGAGGAGGTGCTGTTGTCCCTGTGGTTGGATTTTTTTTTGTTGTGACTTTATTCTAGATTGGATGGTTTAGTTTTGGTATTAAACATTGGAACCACAATCCTACCATACGAATTCCTCCTTGGGCCATATCAACCTTTTGTGTCTTTAAATGTAAATCTAAATGTATATATCCAAATATGAATCTATTTATTTAACATTAGAATCACGTACCTACCGTATGAACGGGGGGGAGAGAGAGAACATAAATCATGGTCTCTGTCTCTCTCTCGCTCTCTCTCCTGTTAAACTTTAGCAACGGCGGACTCGACCCCTGGTCGGGCGGGGGGGTGACGTGCAACATCTCCGACAGCGTGGTTGCCATAGTGATCCCGGAGGGCGCGCACCACTTGGACCTGCGCCACGACAACGAGCGCGACCCCCCCAGCGTGCGGGCCGCCCGCGCTCTGGAGGTGGCCCACTTCAAGGCCTGGGTCCGCCAGGCCCGGCAGGGAGGAGCCTGACCCGGGGAGGAGGAGCCTGACCCAGGGCGGGGGTGGGGGGTGTCGGGGGTGGGGGGGGGGGGGGGAGGACGAACGAGACGAGACTCCAGAAGACCTTCAGGACGACGGGACGTTTGAACTCGGAGGTTCTCTGCTGACGAGGTGCTAATCAGTGTATGCCAAAGTTAATTGACATTTCCTTGAAAGTTTTGTTTTTTTAAATGTTTTTTAAAATGTTTTCTATTTTCCTCTTTTCTATGTTTTTAATGCCCTAAGAGTATATCAGACGCCAAATCATTTTTTTAAGATGAAAGTTTGATTTTTATTTGTAGCTTTTTCTAATAAGACGAAGATTTTAAGCGTGTGAACAGCAGGAGAATTTAAAACTGTTTCACGCTTGGCTTTAAGGAGTATTTGTTCACTTTGATGAGTCGTTTAAGGGGTTTAAGGGCTTTTAAGGGTCCAGTAGACCTCAAAGAAAGGGAATCCGTCTGCTGTAAAAAAAAAAAAAAATCAGACCTCAGTTCTTGTCGCAAAAAAATGTCTTATTATACTGTTGAATAAAAAATGGTCACATACTGTACATGAACACACTTGTTACTTAAAAACATCCATAAAGACACACACATAATTTCCGACTTCAAAACATACAACATCAAACATCAACATCACGATGTCTTCCAGAGACGGAACTCACTCGTGCAGAGCGCTGTTCTTAATTAAATGGTTTATGAAATATTCTCCATCTTATCAATTTATTTTCCATCTCATCCACACCAAGACGCTTGTTACTTCCCATCGTCAAAGCAAACGATTGGACTCGCTCGCTCTTTAATAACTCAAAGGGGGGTGGGGGGCGGGGGGGGGGGGGTGAGGGAACTATTGATTTTAAAAGAACATCATGTCTCTCTCTCGCTCTCTCTCTCATGCTAGCGTTCGCTGAGCATGTGACTTAATAAAACGCGGCCAACGGGGAGAAAGGCAATAAAGATCCCAGTGGGGGGCCGGGGGGGGGGGGGGGGGGGGGGTTAGAGTGAGTGAGGTGGGGGGGTTCTGACCCAGCAGAACCTCGACTCAACAACCGGTGGGAACTCCGGCCGGCATGCTACCCCGAATATTACAGCGCGGGGCGGGTGGTGCCCAGGTCCTCCACCCTAACTGGACCCCCTGCTGGGCTTTATTAATAATAACACACACCACACACACACACACACACACACAACGGGTGGGAGGGTTGGGGACAGGGGAAGGGTTCAACTGGGTGAGCGTGGGGGTGTAGCATGGCGCGGTGGGGGAGGGGGGGCGGGCGGGGGAGGAGGGGTCGCTTGTAGTTCACTGTGGAGGAGTCGGAGCCGTTTAATTGGCTTGGGGAACGGCCAGCGGTGGACTTTAAACGATCCGAGCACCGAGGGTCCGTGTCGTAAAAGATCCCGGAAAAAAAGAAGCACATTGGACAACAATGTCAAAGCACCCCGCGCCCTCCCCCCGCAAGACCACCCCCCCCCCACACACTCTTCCTCCACCTCCTCCTCCTCCTCCTCCCCTCTGCAAGAGCGCCATTCGCTCCGTTTACATCCTAGTTTATGCGGCCGTATTTCCTGGACTTGACTCGACTTGACTTGGTGGCGAGGAGCGTCCCCCCCCGCCCCCCCCAGAGTTATGGTGGACTGACTCCACCCCCCACCCCACCCAACCCAAGAGTCACAAAGTCCGGACATCAACCCAACCCCACCCACCACCACAACCACCCAACCCCAACCTCCAAAAGCACACTGTTACATGGTCACATGGTTGACTGAGTTTGCCCCCCCCAGCCCCCCGCCACGACGCCGACCCACGCTAAACACAGGGGAGGAGGAGGAGGAGGAGGTATGTGGGTGGGGGTGTGGAGGGGGTGGGCACACTGGAAGCCCCTCCCCCTCCGTTTTTAAACCCCCTTCTCAGGACACAGAGGTCATTAATTCCGGGGAGCCATTGGGAGCCGCTGACACCGCCATCAATCAAATGTGTTGTTGTTAGCGCCCGGGTGACCCTGATCACTGCACCGCAACGCGCGAGCGGCGGACCACACACACACACACACGCACACACACACATGCACGCACACACACACACAGATACGCACGCACACACACACTCTCTCTCACTCGTACGTAGGAAGAGGTTAAGTCCTGTGTTGCCAGCTTATAGGTGGGGGGGTGCTGAATAAGGGAATTCTCAGTCCAGAAGGCGTGAGGGGCGGCCATGTTTAACAATGTCGAACAATATCTGAACAATATGGAACCAGTGGGGCGGGGGGTGGGGGGGGGGGCTAAATAGGATTATAAGTACGAATTCACACGTTGCCGAATTTCCCAATCTCGTCTAGTGTTGTTACGGCCCGCTAGGCTGGGCCTTGTTTGTTTTGAGTTTCCCTTTTTGGTGCGTTTTTCGGTTTCTCTTTGTTTCCTGCAGGAGCGGATCGGCGTAATTGCTTGAGCTGGCGCACAGGTGTACGCTAATGAAGCAATGAAGCAGGTCCTCGGGTACGAGTGTGCGGCTGCCCCTCCTCTCATGGCAGGCAGCGTTGTGGCTGAGCTGTGGCATCAGACGTGGTTGGAACCGCTGACCGTGTGGCTTAAGGGAGGCCATAACCCCTTGTCCTTGGACCTTGGGCCATTGTACCATTTGATAAAGCCTTGGTGGATTGCTGAGTATACTTTCTGTTGGATATACACTTATTTTCTTGTGTTTTCCTGTAAGTTGATGCTAACTAGACATTTAGAAATGGTGCAAATGAAATCACTCTCCAAGATTCAAGCACTTTAGATGATAACGAATGCTTGACGCCTGCTCTATTCTTATCTTTATGTACCACAGCGATATGCTGCCGTCTCTCTTTCGACAAACGTACTTATTGTAAGTCGCGTTGGATTAAAGCGTCTGCCTAAATGTAAATGGGAATGTAATAACGTGCATCAAAGTGCCCCCCCAGCCGGCGGAAGGCCTCTCCGCGGTCCTCATTATGTTGGGCTTTTCCGGCATCTCCCGTATGGGAACAAAAGCGTCTTGTTTCCGGGATCGGAGCGCCGGCGTTGGGGATGGGAATGACCCCGGAGAGCACAAGCCAAGCCCCCCCCCCCCCCCCCCTCCCACCCCCGTGACTGGGAGGGGGTCTGGTTGCCAGGTCTGCGATGATGTCACTCTGCCAAGGCCCAAAGCGAAACCAAAGAGAGTGGATTTAATGAGTTGAGCGATGGCCACAGTTAATCTCACGACAAAACCGCTGTCGTCCCGCAACGTTTCGGCTTTTTTTTTTCTTCCCTTTTTTTATTTACGTCTTTTGTGGCCCCCCCGCCGCCCACCGGTGCCGCGACGCGTTCGTTCTCAATAGATATTTGTGCCCGATATTTTTCTATTCTGTTCTATAATGTTGCCGCTGGCTTTGTAAAAATGTACCAACCGGCTTTTCCCGTAAACGTGTGCGTCACACACCCTTTGTGGAGCACAAAGTGTGAGAGCGTTTCTGAATAGAAAGAAAGAAAGAAAGAAAAACACAGAAATGCAGCTTGTTTTTTGTTTTGTGGTGGTTTGTGTGTGTGTGTGTGTGTGTGTGTGTGTGTGTTGTGTGTGTGTGTCAACTCAATTGTGTTAACTTCGATTTTAAAAACAGCAATCGTCAATGGAACATTTTTCA
>PIJE02000753.1:171221-226284 GCA_002895965.2 Coryphaenoides rupestris
TGTGGTGTTTAGGATTCAGGCGCCGGGGTTAGGGGGTTGGAGGCAGGGCAGGGGCGGGGGGGGGGGGGGTTGTGTTAAGCTAGCGATAATTAGATCAACGCTATCTGTTGCACTGTCCCTTTCTCTGCGGAATTAGCATAAGAAAACACTTTAGTGCTCCTCTCTCTCTCTCTCTCTCTCTCTCTCTCTCTCTCTCTCTCTCTCCTCTCTGTTTCTCTCTCTCTCTCTCTTCTCTGCTTTCTCTCTCTCTCTCTCTCTCTCTCTCTCTCTCTCTCTCTCTCTCTCACCCCCTCCCTCTCTGTTTCTCTCTCTCTCTGTCTTTCTATTGCATTCTCTCTCTCTCCCCCCCTCTCTCTCTCTGTCTCTCTCTCCCTCTCTCTCTGTTTCTCTCTCTCTCTGTCTATCTTGCTCTCTCTCTCTCTAACATGGGCGGAAGGAAGAAAACAGATTTACAAACTCCTCCACCTTTCGATTAAAAAAGAAAAAGTGTACGCCAGCGTTAGAGAAGTTATACGTGGAACGGAGGATATAGACAAGAACAGTGACGGTAAACGGAAAACAACACAAACCACAAATTAAGTGACACACACTCGCTGTGTGTGTGTGTGTGTGTGTGTGTCTATATAGGAAACGGTTCTATTACAAGTGTGTGTGTGTGTTTGTGATTTAGATTCCACTCTGGATAAAAAAAATCGAAACGTGGATTTAATTAATTTCATTATTCCTTGGTGACGAGATAGCCCCAAACCCCAAACACTCCTGTAAAAAGCAATCTAGCATATTACAACCGTCTGATAATCCTCCTCCACCACCACAACAACAACAACAAGAACAACAGCAGCAGCAGTTTGTTCTTCCTTTAGGTCAACATATCTTTATTCCTCCGGCTCCAAACTGCATCCGCCCTGTAATTGCGTCGCTGGGCCCCGGGTCTTTCCAGTTAAATGGACTGTTCATTATCGGGAGGGTATTTCACTGCGAGCTGTGAGGTGAACTTTAATGAATCCCCGGCACAAAGCGGCCCTTTCACCGCCGCGCAAGAATGGAGAACCATTTAGAAGGCCGAGAAGGGCTTTATGTCAAAGGCAGACCATAATAGTCCTCGGGCCGGGCTGGGCCGCGGGGCCGTGGGGCAGAAGTTCCCACTAGCCCTGGGAATGCGGAGCCAGAAATAAACTTCTGGACCTGCCAGTCCGAAGATTAAAAGATGAGGCAGGGGGAGGATTCGCCTCCGCAGCGTCCGGGGGTGTAGGGGGGCGTCTGCTGGGGGCCGCAAGAGTTTCCCACAGAAGAGGAAGACTAAGAGAGGAGGAGGAGGAGGAGGAGGAGGAAGAGGAAAGAGAAGCAGCGTTTGTTTGTTTGTTGCTACTGTACTGTACGCGACAGGCCCGGTCTCATGGTGGCCGCCGCTCAGCTGTGCCGTTCACGGAATATTAATGAGCTGAGAGGAGAAGGCTCGAGAGTTGAGGAGGAGGAGGAGGAGGAAGAGGAGTAAGAGCGGTTCTGCTTGTTTCGGGATGGGAAGACTTCATGGATGATTTTGATTTTGCGGGGTTTCTGAGCACCGGGGGGGGCGGGGGAAATCAGTTGAAGAAAAGGTTTTCAAACCATTCACATTCTTCAAGTGGAACCCCACAATGTTAACCCCAATTTAGGCACTTTATGAAGTTAAAACGTTAACTTAAGTTAAAACATAAATTAGAGCGTTAACGAGAATAATAATCCAAGCACTCTTCAAACCATAATTTAGTTTTTTTTAGATGCACGATGACGATTGAAGAAGAGCAGGTTTTGGTGGCGTTTAAATGCCGCCGTCTAATCCAGCTGTGGTTTTAGGGTAATATCCCGGTAAAGTGGGAGATGGTTGGGGTTCAGCGGACACGTGACCCGCTAGAATCACTTCTCCGTGCTCTCCGGGCCGTGGGCATTGTCCTCCATGCCCAGCGGGGATCATCACACAGATCCCCTCTCGGTCTGCAGGTGGTCGGGCTGGCAGCAAAGTGTTAAATCCCTTGGACCCTGTGTCCTCCCCCTCCTCCCCTCCCTTCCCTCCCCTCCCCTCCCTCACCCTCACCCTCACCCCTCTCCTCCTCCTCACTCCTCACTCCTCCTCCTCCCTTCTTTTGGAGGCTGTGATGTCACAAGTCCCGCCCCTCTGAACAATCCCCCTTCGCTAGCTTTCCCTGGTATGCAGCAGTCCGTCTCCGGGTGCCTTGCAGGGGACTTCATGGCGCACTCCGGGGCCGAGTGTGTGTGAGAGTGTGTGAGAGAGTCTGTGAGAGAGTGTGTGTGTGTGTTTAGTTTAACAGGGACTGAAGAGTGAAGTCTTAAGGAGGGGCTGGTTAACGGATACGTGTTCCAGGGATGGCGGGTGAGGTCAGCGTGGGCCGTGTGCGGGTGTGATTCTGGGCAGATGCCTGTGAGCAAGGCAGCGTAATGGCCGTCATGAACCCCCAGTTCATGAGCTTCTGCTTCCCGGGAGGAGGAGGAGGAGGAGGAGGAGGAGGTGCAGTCCAGACGGGGGACTACAGCCCGGACCCAGGGAGCCTCCACGCTGAGCTGGACCTCCACCACCAGCACCACCAGCACCACCAGCACCAACACCAGGACCTCCACCACCAGCAGCACCAGCACCACCACCACCACCAGCACCACCAGCACCCCCACGAGGAGGAGGGCGAGGAGGGAGGGGGCTACCGGGAGACCACCCGGGACCTGCTGAGCTTCATCGACTCGGCGTCCAGCAACATCAAGCTGGCGCTGGACAAGCCGGTCAAGTCCAAGAGAAAGGTCAACCACAGGAAGTACCTGCAGAAGCAGATCAAGCGGTGCACCGGCATCATGGGTCACCCGGACGCCTGCTCCCCTCCGCCTCCGACTCCACCTCCGCCTCCGCCTCCACCTGCGGCTCCTCAGACCCAGGGCAGCAGCCCACCCCCGCCCCCCGCGGCCGTGGGAGGGGGAGGGGGAGGGGGGAAGATGGCGGCGCCCCTCCCCCGGCGGAGTGACGGCGTCCAGGCCAGCCTGCAGAGCAAGAGTCTGGCGGCGCTCTTCAACCCGGGGAAGGAGGCGCGCGGTGGTGGGGGCGGAGCCGGTGGCGGCGGCGGGGGCATGGGCAGCGGGGAGGGCAGCGGCGGCGGCAAGGCCAGCAGGAGGCCTCCGTTGCGCCACCGCAACCTGCCACTGTCCTTCTTCACCGAGCCGGCCCACCGATGCCACGGCAACGGTAATGGCGCCGGCGTAGCGGGGGTCTGCGCCACGCCCGGCGTGACCCTGGGGGAGCTGGAGCGCGGTGGGGACCCCGACGCCGCGGACTTCTTCGAGCTGCTGGGGCCGGACTACGGCGGCGACATGTCGCCGGCGGTGGGGGCGGGGACGGGGCCGGCGGGGGTGGTGGTGGGGGCGGGCCACGGGGACCTGAGCGGCTCCTCGTTCGACCCGCAGAACGGCATGCTGGGAGCGGGACTGGTGTACGCGGAGCCGTGGGGCGGATGTACGGCGACGGGGTTCAGGAAAGGAGGAGGTGGCGGAGGAGGTGAAGGTGAAGGTGGAGGTGGAGGAGGAGGTGGAGGGGGAGGGGTGGGACAGCTCCCGCTCTACGGTCTGGGGGATGGCGTGGATGACAGCGGTCTCTGCGGCCTGATGTTCCCCGGCTTCTTCTCGGACTCTGCCGGTGGGGGCGGCCCCTACGATCTGGGGTCCCCGGGGTGCTACGGGAGAGCCCACTACTCCTCCCTCTGAGGCCTGGACTCTATGGACACGTGTGTGTGTGTCTGTGTGTGTGTGTGTGTGTGTGTGTGTGTGGTGTGTGTGTGGTTGTTGTGTGTGTTTTTCACATCTCTAATGGACCGCACCGGAGGAGGTTGTGGGTTGTGTTGATTATGTGTTTATGTGTGTGTGTGTGTGTTGGTTTCAATGCAGATGACCTTGTGACCTTGTAGCATCTCTGGCACGTTGACCATCGATCCAGAAAGGCGGAAAATTGGTTTTTTAATCTGGAGTTAACGAACGTTGCGGTGAAAACGTGTTTCTTTTACTACACTTTGTACTTTAAACCTTTGATATTCCGCTCCTAAAGGAAGGTTTGCGTAAACGTAAACGGGTTTAAACTCTGAACTATTAATATTCTGGAAAACAAAACATGCAGGGACTCCTAGTTATGGTGTGTGTGTGTGTGTGTGTGTGTGTGGTGTGCGTGTGTGTTTGTGTGTGTGAGTTTGTGTGTGTGTGATGAACCTTGGTGGAACGTATTAACCGAGCGAGTTTGTTTTGTTTAGCAGAGAATGTGCTTCTAGTTTTAACAACATGGAGAAATAAAGCTGGCCTTTATTCCGATCACAGGAACTCTTGTATTCTCTTTTCATCATTTATGTTTTACTCTTTCTATTAAACCTTGTTTGGGGAAAAGATTTTAAATGACTGTGTGGTCATTTGTGTTTTATGGAATTTCCTCCAAAAAAGAAAGAGATAAAATAAAGTTGGAGCTTCTATGGTGTCACTTTAAGACCATCAAAGTAACAGGACCTATAGAATACTTTTTTATGTAGTGATGCTTTACTGACCCCTGGTGGAAGAAACAGGTCACTGCAACTTTCTTTTTAAAGGATATTAAATATACTCCAAACTGTGTCCAAACTGTATTTCCAGGCCGAATACTCAAGGATATCATCTCTTGACTGCACTCTAGAATAACTACTGCATTGAGACAACTACACACTAATGAAAGTTGTTCATGAGTGTAGGAGTATGTATATTATGTATATTATTGGCATGGTCTTATTCCTTTTTGTTTAAGTGTATACGTGTATCAGGCTTTACATGTCTAGGGTCATAGGTGACAGTAAGAGGAGGTCTAACAGGTCAGGGAGCACATCCACCCACCAGACACAGAACAACATGAAAGAACAATTATTAAAGAATTGGAAAACCTCATAAGTTTCATTTCTTTCTCCAACAACCACCTCAATAAACAAACAAAAAACTTCACTGCAATTAACGACCGGAAAATCTCTTGCATTGCGTCTGCAAGTCACGACCACTGAGGACAAGAGGAGATTGGAAAAAGGAATGAATTGGTCCGTTATAATGAGGCTGACCGCCGCTGTGCGCCCGCCGGCCGCTAGGTGGCGGTGTTGCTCCACTAAACATGTTTCACACACACTCAAGTCAAGTCACCACACAATTACTGCTCATTATTTTCTATTGAATGCTTTTCGATTGTTAATTATTATGATTGGCTTGATAATCATTTGATTGATGAAAGAAAAACGCTGAATTGTTGGGACTTTTCTAGGTCTGTAGCTGTTGCTAGACCAGAGCTGGCAACATGACCTGCTGTGACCCGCTCTGGGACACACAGCTCTAGACTATAGATTTCCTTGTATCAGATAAGAGCCTAAGACTTGCTGTCCGCCCTGCTCTCTGCTTTATTGGACATTGGTACAAGTGTACTGTTTATCACAGCGATTAACGACTTGGTCACCTGCTGGCAGGGTGGTGAACCACACACACGCGCGCACACACACACGCACACACACACACACGCACACACACACACACACACACACACAGATTAAATATATGAATTGACATATATTCAGCATTATTTTAATTTACAAATGGGTGGCCCACCAACAGACTTTAGTATGCACACGAAGCTCACTGTGAATACAGAATACACATGTGTTGCTCCTGGTTATAATGCGCCGTATATTCATGGTGGTGGTGTACTTTGGACAGGTTGGTGTGTGTACGTCCACGTGTCACGCGGCCCACAATCATATGGCCTGTAAAGGGTTGTAAATATCAGATTACCGCCTGCTTCCCAATGCTGCGAGTTACTGGAGTTAAAACAATGGCATGACTCTCTCTCTCTCTCTCTCTCTCTCTCTACTGGGGGGGGGGGGGGAGGTCACTGGGAGGACGAGCATTGGTGCGGATGGAAGCTCCCCTCCGATGAAGCATAAAGGAACAAATAGCAAACAACTAACATGTAAAAAGCTGGTTCTCAGGGAGCCCTTCCCTGCCTTGACAAAATGTGTGTGCGTGTGCGCGTGTGTGTGTTCCTCAGCCGTGCCCACAGATCTGTGATCGCCTCATAATCTCTGATCCACTCACGACTTTATAATTAAACAGAGACCATCTTTAACATTCTGCGGGTGTCCCGCCCGTACAGCCGCGCGTCTCTCAACCGCTCACGTCCGTCCCTCATCAATATTCATCTTCCTGGGGTCAGCAATGTACACTATGCTACTGCACACATCAGACTCAGCCACCAATTGATTGATTTATTGATTGATTGATCAGCCTCGGCCTAATTACAATCACCTCTTTGCCTTGTCTTATCAATACAGAGAAATGTACCAAGTTTTCATGTGTTCCATGCTTGCCTATGGAATTGTGAGGATATGTTTGCTAAGGTATCTATCAGGTATATACAGTTAGGAGTGACCTCATACCTCAAACACTATGACTTAGGGGGTGGCTCAGGAGGTAAGAGCAGGTTCTGACGTGTTGGTTGTTACCTTGCATGGTTGGCACCACCGTCGGTGTATGAATGGGTGAATGTGAGGCAATATTGTAAAGCGCTTTGGATAAAAGCGCTGCACAAATGCAATCCATTTACTTTGAAAATGGCTGACCAATCACAAACTTGTAGCCCAGTTCCACAAACCGTTCACATAACATTCAAAATTAAACGTCTGGCTTAATAGTCTTCTCACAGAGGCGTCCTCGTCCTCGTAGGATAAGCACAGGTGGCGCTCACAGCACTAATTATGGGTCTGTTACTTTCACGCACCAGGGTGGGCCGTGCGGGGAGGAGTCTGAACCGGCGGAGAAGGGAAGTCGACGAGCTGCCTGCCTGCTGGTCCTGGTGCAGAAAGGCAGCAGACCCGTAATTAGAGTCAAACAAGTGTGACAAACAAGTGTCGAACTAAATGAACAAAATGTTCAGCGTCTCCTTCCTGGCTGTTCCGACACGTTCAGAACCGTTTTGTCGATGCCGCCAGGCGGCCCGCTTCAGAAAAATGTACGGTAATGAAATTGTATTTTAAAATACTGCCAGGGACAGGGTTAGTATTTAATATAGAATGCTGAACAAATCCACCATGACACCCGCTTGCCCGGCGGTACACAAGGCTGGACCGGGAGATTAGAAACCACTCAAACCATATTAATGCCAAATCTCTGAGGAGCAAAAATAACCATTTTAGATAAGAATTTTAACAGAGGAAATTACATATTTTCTTTATCAAACTATGATGGATGGCTAATAGGATGAATAACATTGGATTTATGAAGGAAATGCCCTTGTTTGGAATTGGGTGATTCGGGGCTTCTTTTTAAAGGTGCAGTGTGTGTGATTTAATGCCATCTAGTGATGGGGTCGCAGATTGCAACAACACCACATCATCATTGCCTACGACCGCATGGAGGAACCAGAATCTGTCAAGTGATGACTTTCCTTTACATAGATGGAGTTGGAGTGTTGCAAGCATAGAAGAAGAACCGATTGATTAGACCCCACCAAGTTGTTTGTTGCCATAATCTAAACCAATGAGGCGCTAGGCGGGGGGCATTAGCTCAGGAGGTAAGGGCGGTTGTCTGACAACAGGAAGGTTGCTGGTTCGCTCCTCCGCCTCCTAGCTAAGTGTCGACGTCTTAGAAATACAGCTTCTTGAAACGGGGCCCTTGATCCCATCATAAGCCTTTGTTTCATTGTTTTTAGTTAATAGTTTTCACTGAAACGCAAGGCCATCGTTTTAGCCGTGCTTCCCCCATGCCTTTGGTGGGTGAAAACGCTATTTTAGTTTGGACAAAAGGCCAAAACAGAAGGTAAAAAATCCTGCATTTTACGATCTTCATTATTGTGGACATAGCCTGAGAATCGTGGGTCCACTCCTAGTGTGGCAGCTAGTGAGCAGAATAATTTTGCATTTGAAAATATATTACAAAACAAAAACCTGTCATGGAGGCTTTCAGTTGAAACCACCGGTTTACTCTGCCTGTTTTCTGACGCCATTGTTTCCCCGCCATAAATACCAGTCATGATTGATTATTTATTTATGGCTCTGTCACGTTGTTTGTTGTATATTTGCAAAAGTTTGCGTAAGCAGCCCCAGGATTTCTGCCTGGCAGGCCAGCGTGAGCACGGCAAAACATACGGTTTAAATTAATAATAATGAATCGCAGTCATCCATCCCAGCCAGAAATTAATAAGGTGTGAAGCTAATAAATTGGGTACGCAAATACGGTAGACTTAAACTGTCGAGCGGTCGGATTAAAACAAACTACTGGCTGTGGACTGAGGAGGCTCCTCGGGTTGACATGACACGTGCGATTTGGCGATCCCGATCAATTTACCGGAAATCAGATTGTCTTTGAACACAACAGCAGCGACAGAGCCTGATGGTGAACCGGACCAGACCAGACGGGGCCGCGAGCCGCCGGTTTAATGACGATGAGAAATGTGCGACGAACAGCCACAAAGCATCAGGACAACCAACCGTGAAGGAGGAGGAAATGGAAAGGAAGGAGACGGCAAAAACCGATCCATAGAAACTGCTACTGGGGGGGGGGATGTAAGAATGGAGAGAGAGAGGGAGACTCTGAGATTCTCCCCGCTACTTCGGATCATCTTTAAAGAGCAGCCACAGGTGCAGATAAGTAGAACTAATTAGTGACACCTGGAGAGAGCGCCATTGACAGGAGAAGCAGGGTTGAGGAGGAAGAGGAGGAGGACGAGGAGCAGAGCTTAACTCTAATGACTTCTCTTACCGGGAAGCCTGTGCAGTATCTCCTGAACCTCGGCTCACTAAAAGAGGGGGAGAGATCATCTGCCCACAAGGGACTTATGAGAGGGAGCTGATTGGCTGAATGTTCCGCTGTTCAGAGGCCCTGAAGGGCGCATGGTTAGAGATATCAAAGGAGAATTCCATTACTCATTTTTCTTATTGTTATTTCTTCTCTTTTCTTTTTTTTAGAACATTATTATCTGGCAACACTTGCTCTTTGGGCAGGTCGCAAAAATATGGAAGCATTTTGAAACGGATAGCGCCTTCATGTGTGTATTCATTTTTAAGACGCTTTGAAATGTCTGTGGCGGTATGGACCATCATTTGTTATTTACCGACCACGTTGTCAGTTGATCACGTTGTCAGTCCCTCATATGCCTTTAACTCAGGGTGGATAAAACCACGTAGGATTCATACATTGGTCTGGTCATCTGTTATTTTAAGGTATTTATTTAGATATTTATCCAAACTGATTGACAGCAGCTATAGTCCAGCCCACGAAGGAGAAGGTAGGGCATCTTAGCTCAAGTGATGTTCACAGGTAGGCTGTTGACCTCAGGGTTCAAGCCCAGAACGTTTCGGACTCGGTTCAGAACCAGGAGGCCCACCCGGCGATCGGCAGAAACCGTGCACTCCAGCGCTGCTCCGATAGACTTCTCATCTGAGAAACCATACAGTGAGAATGATGGAGGAAAGGTGGTGAGATTCGGAAAGACTCTGATTCTATGATGGACTTTTGACTCTTTGATCGACTTGATTTTATTATAGGCTTGCTTCTTTGTAAGGCTTTTCATCCGAGAAACCACATAGTTGTGTGTGTGTGTGTGTGTGTGTGTGTGTGCGTGTGTGTATGCGTGTGTGTGTGTGTGTGTGTGTGTGTGTGCGTGTGTGTGTATGCATGTGTGTGAGTGTGTGTATGCGTGTGTGTGTGTGTGCGTGTGTGTGTTTGTGTATGTGTGTGTGTGTGTGTGTGTGTGCGTGTGTGTGTGTGTGTGCGTGTGTGTGTGTGTGTGGGGTTGACGGCTGATTTGAGCAGCCTCACCAGTCACCCGGCCCGAGTGAGGCTGATGAGACTCTGGGGTGGGGAGAGGCTGCACACCTGTGGACTAATCAAGGCACACTATTTGAACCAGCCATCACAACCACCACACACACACTCATGCAGAGACATGTTGATGTTACAGCTCTGGCTGTAACATCTTGCCAACTCCGAGAATAAACCGGTTTTCAATCTCTACCGGTGTCCCACCCCCTGGCGTGTGGCAGGCTATCCTGCTACACTGGCGCCCACTGGGCCTCTGCAACCTGGAAAGGGCCCAAGGCTCCATGCTCCAGGAGGTAGGTGATGGGGCTGGTGCCTCGTCACCCTGGTGGTGGAGGGTGGCCCTACCGAGGACTGTGTTCTGGGCCCTCCGAGGAGCTACCAGTAGCTGACGAGCCTCCTCCCAGGCCCCCCAGACAACCCTGCTGCAATGGCCAAGTCCATGGAGACATCTCCCAGCCAACATGCAACTAACGTCTCAAAAACATGAATGTATTAAAGAGAGCTCCAAATGCACACCTACACACTTATCATCATCCCCCTCATCCGTGAACTGTAATTCGCTCCACTATTTTACACTTTAAAGAGTGAAGAATGTCTTCACTAGGCTAAATGTGGTTGAGAGATGAATCCATCTGTGTTTTCCACGGGCGCCATCATTTTTGGAAAATGCTGCATATATCAAAGCGCTTGGGATGCCGTGAAAAACACTATATGAATGCAATTCATTATTATTATTAATTAGACTTAATTTTAGACCCTGGTTCCTGCGGTGGAAACCTTACAATGGAACCCTTGCGGACCTTTGGGAGTTCCTAATAATAGTGCATCAGTGACACTCTCTTTAAGCACCTCCGGTCTGCAATGGCAAAACAACTGCGACTTGTCAACAAGATGGCGGGATATCTCCTTGACCACTATCAGGAAGGGTGGGGGGGGGGGGGGGGGGGCGGGGGGGGGGTGTAAGGGAGAGAGAGGGGGAGAGGGGAGAGAGGAGTCTAAGGTGTGACAGGCGTTATCTGCCTCTGTATCTCACAGAGGATCTGATGTAGGGGGGGGAGTGAATGACGAGGGGGGAGCAAGTCTTCTCATCCTGCCAGGAGATCCCGGCCGGAGCCCCTCATAATCTCCAGAGAGCCCACAACAATCCCATTCCCTGACGCTCTCTCCACACTCATAATGGCCGGAGCAATTCCTCTTGATGGAGCGATGGGTGGTGGAGGACGAGGTGGAGGAGGTGTGGAGGGGACTATCTGCTGGTTGCAGACTATCTTGAGGATAAAGAATGAAGGGCGACGTCTATTTCGGGCGCGTCGTTTCTGTAACGAGGTCTGGACTTTTGTAAGCTCTGCACACGAGGAGGAAGAGGAGGAGTGGGAGTGAGAGGAGGTGGGAGGAGGAGGTGAGGGGGGGAGGGGAGGAGAGGGGGAGGAGGGTGTGGTAAAATGTTGTGGTAAAATGTCTGGCAGTGACAAAAAATTGCAAAATCATCGAGCACAAAAAGGCTGGAACACACACACACACCACACACACACACACATACACACACACACACACACACACACACACACACACACACAACACACACAGCACAACACAACACGTGTGGTCTCTGGTCTCTCTCTACAGGGTCTCTGGTCTTACAGGGTCTTAGATGACTCTGGTCTCTCTACTGGGTCTGGGAGGCGTGCTGAGGTCTCCTAGAGCACGGGTGTGAAAGTCAGGTGAGATTGAGGCCTGTAGCCATGAAAATACATATGAAGCTCTTAAAACTTGTGCAGATTAGTGGTTATTTGTAGGAACTACAACCCTTTTTGTGATTGTGAATAAAGTTAAGAAATCAATCAATCAGAAAGATTAATCCATCCATCCATCCAATCCATTTTATGAAAATGCCTCCCGGGCCGGATTGGATAGCTGGCGGGCCTCATCCGGCCCCCAGTCCACATGTTTGACACCCCTGTCCTAGAGGGTCTCTGGTCTCCACCAGGTCCCGAGTTCAAGTCTCTCTGGGCCCAGACAGAGTCTCTATAGAGTGTGTAGCGGGGCCGGGTTCTGGTCCGCTCTGGGTCAGGGTCTCCACCACACCGAGCATCAACAGTGTCTAGACGGTCGGTCTCTCTTATTCAAATCCCGGCCTGTCAGTCACCTACGCGGCCCATCCAATTACAACGTGTGTCATGATGTCTGCTGCTCCCCTGCCAGTAATTACATACAGTTGACAGCTGGAGAAATGCTCCTGAATCTCTCAGGAGCATTATTATTTAATTTTATTCTTTCTTCCCCCCCCACGGCCCCTCTGCATTTGAAAATAACAAGGTAGGAATTAGAATGGAATTAGATTGACACGGTCAGACATTTCTATGAATGTGTAACTATCCGGGATCGATTTTGAGGTGTACTAATGTAATATGACATGATATTACTGTTATGTACGAATTATTTCCATGCAAAAATTGATTCTAAAAAAATAACATTCTGATGCCGTGGAGCAGAGGCCGAGAAGGCGAAAAGCTAACCGCTAGCGCTGTGCTGCCTTGACGATACTTCTGAGCACATGGGTGTTAATAGATGGTCCTCGGAGCGGGCTGGAGCTGGACCTGCCGTTTGGCCTCCCACAGAGAAAGTGGCCTTTGGTATAAATGCATAGACTCTTGCTTGCCGCAGCCTGCCCTGCCGATCAGATATATCGATTGAAACAAAATAGCATGTGGGGAGATTGGTGTTCCCGGTCGATTCCCTCTCCCCACCACCACCTCCTGGTTTCCTGTCAATCATAACAAACTCTCAGAACGCAGACGTTTTAACTCAGAATTTGAGACTTCCGTCATCATTGTGTGTACGACTTGGGGACATGGACATGGACTCCATGGCCTGAAGTAAGTCCGGCATATTGTGGCTCACTGCTGAATTAAAGCAGCAATCAATCAGTAAAATGGCTGTTCAATATCGCATATTACTATAATCAGAGCATAATATATAAACAAGACAAACACATCATATATCATCACGTGTCAAAAAACACTGAATAATGTACTTCTTGATAATAATGATGAAGGCCGCCACGTTCAACATGGTCGGAAAAAAAACGGCTCTCTGAAATTAAACCTGAATTCCCGACGTGTAATTCCGAGTTGGTGTTGGCTGTTGGATGATTATCATCGGTACGTGTTGCTAGTGATGTGTGAATCGGTGCAATATGGTTGAGTTGTTGAACCACTGAACCAACAACTGTCCAGTGAAGTCCCAACGTTTGCTGTGTCGTTCTCCGTATAGGTGTGGACGCGGTGGTATCGTGTCATTGTTGTGCGTGCAGTTTTGTGTGCGGTTTTCACACTGTGTTGTTTTTATCACTGTTTCTCTTTTGTGTGCTTTTGTTGTCGAGTTGACTCATGCTTCGTAATCCGTGAATGAAGAAGTATTTGTTTAGTTTGTGATGCTTCTCTCTCTCTCTCTCTCTCTCTCTCTCTCTCTCTCTCTCTCTCTCTCTCCTCTCTCTCTCTCTCTGTGCCTCCTTCTCTGTGTCGTATTTGAATGATGGAGATGAATTGTTTACCGCATGTCTAAATATAGGCAGCTTTTGATCCACAAGAAGAGACGGTGTCTTTTGAGCGTGGAAGCAAACTTGGGGAGAAAACAGTCCTTGAGATGCGGAGACGTGGCGTGCTGGAGCGTGTCGTTAACAGTGAGCCATGAAACTGTGCGAAACTCCTTCCATCATGAATAGAGGGAGCATCATAAAGAATATAATTGGAAAAGGAAATATGGTATCGCAACTGTGCGGTGCCGCATGGCGTCTCCCTCCCTCTGTGTCTCTCTCTCCGCTGAACAAGCAAAAAGGCACGACGAGTAAAGAGGCACGACTGAAGATGTGTTTTTGAAGATGTGTTTGTGTTTTCAAACTGAGAACTGAGGCGGTCTTGGACTTCAACGGGAGTGTCCACCGGCCACCTGCAGACCCCCCACCATCGATTGGGCTCTCGTGGGAAGCGGTGGACTCCTTCAAATACCTCAGTGTCCACTACTCAGAGATGCTGACCTGGTCGATTGGCGCCAATCATGTGGTGGCGGAGGTCACGGCAGGCCTAGGTTTGGGGTGAACAGACCTGGTTTGGGGTTCTGCTGAACTTGTACACCTGTGCTATGGCGTGACGCGGCAGATTGTTCGTTTCACAGAGAACCATCTGGGAGGTCTTGACAGGTGATTGGTTGAATCATCTGTCTTATCGCAGTTTCCGAACCAACAGTTGCTTCTTGCTCTCGTCACACCCTCATGCCAGTAGGGCACTGATTGATCTGAACCACTGGTGGTTCGGACACAAGCGGATAGCTTGAAGCCTGGCCATATCTTAAGAGAGAAACCCATTGCAGAGGCGTCTCTTCACAGCAAACATCACCACCCGGTAGGGGCAGCTGCTCTCTCTCTAGGACCGGAAGAACCATACAGAGGGTGGGTGAAGGCTGGATGTCAGTAGTAATGGAGCAAATCATTCAAAATGTACGAATGGTGGCAAATGGTGCAAATGATCTTAAAGGCAGTAATTCCCCGGATAAGTAAAAGTATGGGTTTTTAGTAAAAGGTTTATTTATACAGCACCATAGCCTTGCAGCAGCGTTCTGGAGCATTTGTGGACAATCCAGGCATGTAAAAAAGGGAATTAAAGTAGTGCAGGCAGGATGATATAAAGACATGAATAATCATCTCCAACTCCAACTCGACTTAATATATTAATCAAAGTACATAGCCTGATCAAAAATAACACCAAGATTTCTAAGGTTAGACAGTACAGTTGAGGAAAGGGACCCAATACACTGAGCAACCTTGGAATAAGAACCTCAGTCTTGCCTGCATTAAGCTGCAGAAAGTTGTTGGCCATCCAGTCCTGAATGGCAAATCGGACCAGAATAGAAAGAATAGAATAATAGAAATAGAATAACTTTATTAATCCCAGAAGGATATTCTTGTGCCAGGTTTACATAGGATACAGTAACAATAAAAACATAAATGGAATAACAACAGAATTGATAAAAAAACTAACGGTTAATTTTAGAGTCTAAAAACTACAACATATGTAGGCCAATGATAAGGATATTCCGGACAGGCATAACTATATTTTTGGCATAATTGAAGTGAAAACCGGTCGTCGCAAAACAAACAGTTGTCCAGTCTTATGCTACAGTTGAATCAATCATCAGTGTAGCAGGTGATAAGAAATACCTCTCAAATTTGCTATAAATACATCATCCTAGGGGAGGGCATATATAAAAGGAAAATTAGACAGGAAATTAGACAGGACCCTAACACACTTGTGTGTGTGCGCAAGTGTTTATTGCTACAACGACACAGATCACTGAGGAACCAAACCTTTCAAACCCTAAACCTATGGAGGAGGTCCTCCTGGGTGGATGTGAGCTGAAGGTGTGGATGTGTGTCAGTGTGTCTGAGGAGTCTCCTCCAGTGGGGACACTCTGTAGAAGGACAGAGTGCCAGCAGGCCCGGTCCACATTACCACTTCCTACTCTGTTGGCAGCCGGAACGGGGCTGAGAGGGCATGTCTGTACTAACTATTGTTGTAGCAGGGCAGAGTTAAACCAGCAATCAGATCACAATCAAGACTCCAGGAACTTGTTGTAACATCCCAAGCACAGCTGTCACCACCCCATCCATCCTCCTTGTGACTTCCTCTGTATGTCACTCCTATACGAACGGCTCCTTCCACTTTACCTCCCAGGTAACACGGCCAAGTCAGACCTCTCCGTCTCATGCACAACACCTGGCCCCGGTTAGTCAAATTCTTCTCTGGGTGATCAGGATAAGGACTGCTGCTCTCTAACCAACCGTCACCTTTCTGTTTGTCCCTCAGACAGAGAGAGTTTCTCTGGTAGGCTAGTGTTGGGTCCATGGAGTTCACAGGCATCTTGACGGGAGAACAAGACATGATTAGGCGAGCAGGGTGTCCGCAAAATAATGTAATAATTAATAATTTAATAATTTGCTATAAATTATAAAATGCTGCTGTATCATAGGGGTTGCATCGACTAGCCGACTAATAGTAGTCGGTCATGGTTATTATAGGATATGTAAGGTGATCATTATGAGACGTTTTCACTGCTCATGGTTATTATAGGATATGTAAGGTGATCATTATGAGATGTTTTCACTGCTCATGGTTATTATAGGATATGTAAGGTGATCATTATGAGACGTTTTCACTGCTCATGGTTATTATAGGATATGTAAGGTGATCATTATGAGACGTTTTCACTGCTCATGGTTAGTATAGGTTATCGTAAGGGCACAAGATCTTTTATAATGTTGTTGTGCGACTTTTTTTCGACTTCATTGATAGAAAGGTCGACTTGAAAACATCAGTAGTCATGCAAGCCCTAGTGTATCATTAAAAAGTGCATATCTACAGACCAATACAACCAGCATATTGAGTCCATTACTCCGCCCATGTTAGCTTTGGGCAAACAGAAACTCTGATATGATTGTGACACATCACGGGTGACACGTCAATCAAATGCAATTTGAATCAAATGACCCTCTGTTTAAAAGTATATAAGCGGTATTAACATGATTCAAATTGTAATGTCTTTCTGTTTATTACTATGGAACAGGTCTGAAGTATTTATTTTGAAAAGTTTTAGAATACAAATAGTTCCAATGGCATCTAAGAGTACAAATGGTAGTAAGCAGCCGTTAGTATGTTGTGTTTACACAAATTAAATAGTTTTAGTCTTTTATAGTTTAGCTGTCATTTGTTGCATTCAATATTTCATAAGAGAAATGTCAGAATTGTGTTCTCTGAGTGACGGGTCTCGGCTGGTGTGCATCCTGATTATTATGGTGTATTATGTTGTGTATTATGTCTAAAGTAATGATATGATAAATAATAATAATAAAAGAAATATTACAATTATCATAATATAAAATAATTAGCGTAATAACATTAATATATTATTCATAACCATAATGAAATATTTGTATATAGAATATAAAATACACACATCATTACTATTATTCATTATGTTATTATCATGATTATATGATCTCTAAGAATAATACCAATACTAGTAATAATCCAAATGATTAAATAATGATATGACAATATGAACCCCTGTTGGATTTTATACATTGTATATTGTACATTTGTAAATCTGTTTGTTTAGTTAATTTTATTATTCTGTTGATTTCCATATTGTTTTATTGTACTGTATTGCTATGCAACCTGGCACAAGAATTTCCTTCGGGATTAATAAAGTTCTATCTTATCTTATCTTATCTTATATTGTGATTAACACAATTAATTGTGCTCTTGATGGTTAACAATGTTAACATACATAAGGTACATGATGTCAACCATAATCTTCATTCCCAGTAGGACTTGAATGAACGGACGTCACCTCCTGCTGTGTGGATGGACTTTCTATCTAAATAGTGTGTGTTGTGATGAATCAAACTCAACACTTACACTTCTGTAGAGGTGGTTTCTTCATCTCCATGTTCAGTGTCTCCTTCAGCTGATCCAGGGATCTGCTCGGGGTCTCTACGTATGACGGAGGACAGACCGCCACCCCCGTCCAGTCCCTGATGGGTGGAGGGTTCTTCAGGGATCCGAAAGTCTCGAGGAAGTGGAGGTGGTCTTCAGTATGTGAGAGCTGCTTCACCTCTGAGCGTCTAGCGGTCAGATCTTCTATTTCCCGCTCCAGCTCTTTGATGAGGCCTTCAGCTTGTTTCTTGGTGGATTCCAGTTCCTCTGTAACCACTTGGTTGAGATCATGCAGCCACTTTTCAACGTGGCGCGTCAGAGCAGTGAGAACCATTCCCATAAACCACTTGCATTATGAATATAATTTACTCTGATTAAATCAGGTTCCATGTGAGGCTATGTCATATGTATGGCATATGTTTACAAGTGTGTATGGGGTGTGTGTGTGTGCGTGCGTGTGTGCGTGTGCGTGTGCGTGTGCGTGTGCGTGTGCATGTGCGTGTGCGTGTGCGTGTGTGTGTGTGTGTGTTGTGCGCAAGTGTTCATTGCTAACAACCGACACAGAGTCACTGAGGAACCATACCTTTCAAACCCAAACCCAAGGAGGAGGTCCTCCTGGGTGGATGTGAGCTGGAAGGTGTGGATGAGTGTCAGTGTGTCTGAGGAGTCTCCTCCATGTGGGGACACTCTGTAGAAGGACAGAGTGCCAGCAGGCCGGTTCACATACACTCCTACTCTGTTGGAGCCACAGGGGGGGAGACGGATGTGTGTTTCACTACCGTTGTACCGGACAGCATAACCACCATCATCACAATAAAGACTCCAGGATTTGTTGTTCCATCCAAACAACCTGTCAACACCCCGTCCTCTACTTGTGATTCCTCTGTATGTCACTCCTATATAAACAGATCCTTCCCTCTCTACCTCCCAGTAACAGCGGCCAGTTAGACTCTCTCTACACAACACCTGGGACCAGGAGGCAAACCTCACTGGATGATGAGGATAAGACTGCTGCTCTCTAACCAGCGTCACCTTTCTGTTGTCCTCAGACAGAGAGAGTTCTGTGTAGGCTGTGTTTGGGTCCAGTGTGAGTTCACAGGCATCTGATGGGAGAACAAGACATGATTAGGCTGCTAAACCACACAGAAATACACTGATGATGGACTTCATCACATGCAGCAAATAATGTCATTTACAGCAAATAATGTGGAGGTGATGGCTGTTAGTATGTTGTGTTTACACAAATGAAGAAATGTCAGAAATTGTGTTCTCTGAGTTACGGGTCTTAGCTGGTGTGCATCCTGATTATTATGATGTATTATGTTGTGTATTATGTGAAAGTAATGATATGAAAAAAATAAAAAGAAATAATGAAAGAATATTACAATTATCATTATATAAAATAATTTGCATAATAACATTAATATATTATTCATAACCATAATTGAATATTTGTATATAGAATATGAAATCCACACATCATTACTATTATTCATTACGTTAGTATCATGATTATATGATTATACCAATACTAGTAATAATCCAAATGATTAAATAATGATATGACAATATGAACACCCTATTAGATTTTATACAAGTTAATTAATTGTGATCTTGATGGTTAACAATGTTAATATACATAAGGTACATGATGTCAACCATAATCTTCATTCCCAGTAGGACTTGAATGATGTCACCTCCTGCTGTGTGGATGGACTTTCTATCTAAATAGTGTGTGTTGTGATGAATCAAACTCAACACTTACACTTCTGTAGAGGTGGTTTCTTCATCTCCATGTTCAGTGTCTCCTTCAGCTGATCCAGGGATCTTCTCAGGGTCTCTACGTATGAAGGAGGACAGACCGCCACCCCTGTCCAGTCCCTGATGGGTGGAGGGTTCTTCAGGGATCCGAAGGTCTGGAGGAAGTGGAGGTGGTCTTCAGTATGTGAGAGCTGGTTCACCTCTGAGCTTCTAGTGGTCAGATCTTCTATTTCCCGCTCCAGCTCTTTGATGAGGCCTTCAGCTTGTTTCTTGGTGGATTCCAGTTCCTCTGTAACCGCTTGGTTGAGATCATCCCGCCACCGCATCAGAGCAATGAGGACCTGGTCACCATCGGCTATCTCTCTGTCTGCGACTGCTTGGCTGCGGTCTACTGTGTCTTTGATCTCCTGGATCTTTCGTCGTCTCTCCTGGATCATCTGCTGAACTTCAGACTCCATCTTCCCCAGCTGGGCCATCTTCACATCATATTCCTCCTTCAGAGGTACAACAGGATGGGACTTGTGGTCCGTCTCTGTGCAGAACTGACACACACACACCTGTTCAGTCTGATAAAGTGTACATTTGGAGTATAGTTGGGTGCATGTATTTAAATCTAACATAAGACTAAAGTGTTGTATTTAAACTCTCCAATTGGCCTCCTCAGAGCAGAAACAGCTGCTATTAAAACAACCCAATGTAATACATGGACCTCATATATTCCAAATGTACGTCCAGATAACTGGTCATCCCAACAACAAACGTTTCATCATAAATGTGTCAGATTTTCATTAGATTGTGTGTGTGTGTGTGTGTGTGTGTGTGTGTGTGTGTGTGTGTGTGTGTGTGTGTGTGTGTGTGTGTGTGTGTGCGCAAGTGTTTATTGCTACAACCGACACAGAGTCACTGAGGAACCATACCTTTCAAACCTAAACCCAGGGAGGAGGTCCTCCTGGGTGGATGTGAGCTGGAAGGTGTGGATGTGTGTCAGTGTGTCTGAGGAGTCTCCTCCATGTGGGGACACTCTGTAGAAGGACAGAGTGCCAGCAGGCCGGTCCACATACACTCCTACTCTGTTGGAGCCGGAGGGGCGGAGAGGGATGTCTGTTCTACTATTGTTGTAGAAGACAGAGTAACCAGCATCATCACAATCAAGACTCCAGGACTTGTTGTAACATCCAAGCCTGCTGTCACCACCCCGTCCTCTCCTTGAGATTCCTCTGTATGTCACTCCTATACCAACGGCTCCTTTCCACTCTACCTCCCAGTAACAGCGGCCAGTCAGACTCTCTCTACACAACACCTGGTCCCAGTAGTCAAACCTATCTGGGTGATCAGGATAAGACTGCTGCTCTCTAACCACCGTCACCTTTCTGTTGTCCTCAGACAGAGAGAGTCGTCTCTGGGCTGTGTTTGGGTCCAGTGTGAGTTCACAGGCATCTGACGGGAGAACAAGACATGATTAGGCGAGTCAGGGTGTCCGCAAAATAATGTAATAATTAATAATTTAATAATTTGCTATAAATTATAAAATGGTGCTGTATCATAGGGGTTGCATCGACTAGCCGACTAATAGTAGTCGGTCATGGTTATTATAGGATATGTAAAGTGATCATTATGAGATGTTTTCACTGCTCATGGTTATTATAGGATATGTAAAGTGATCATTATGAGACATTTTCACTGCTCATGGTTATTATAGGATATGTAAGGTGATCATTATGAGATGTTTTCACTGCTCATGGTTATTATAGGATATGTAAGGTGATCATTATGAGACGTTTTCACTGCTCATGGTTATTATAGGATATGTAAGGTGATCATTATGAGATGTTTTCACTGCTCATGGTTATTATAGGATATGTAAGGTGATCATTATGAGACGTTTTCACTGCTCATGGTTATTATAGGATATGTAAGGTGATGATTATGAGACGTTTTCACTGCTCATGGTTATTATAGGATATGTAAGGTGATCATTATGAGACGTTTTCACTGCTCATGGTTATTATAGGATATGTAAGGTGATCATTATGAGACGTTTTCACTGCTCATGGTTATTATAGGATATGTAAGGTGATCATTATGAGACGTTTTCACTGCTCATGGTTATTATAGGATATGTAAGGTGATCATTATGAGACGTTTTCACTGCTCATGGTTATTATACGATATGTAAGGTGATCATTATGAGACGTTTTCACTGCTCATGGTTATTATAGGATATGTAAGGTGATCATTATGAGACGTTTTCACTGCTCATGGTTATTATACGATATGTAAGGTGATCATTATGAGACGTTTTCACTGCTCATGGTTATTATAGGATATGTAAGGTGATCATTATGAGACGTTTTCACTGCTCATGGTTATTATAGGATATGTAAGGTGATCATTATGAGACGTTTTCACTGCTCATGGTTATTATAGTCTGTAGATATGCACTTTTTAATGATACACTAGGGCTTGCATGACTACTGATGTTTTCAAGTCGACCTTTCTATCAATGAAGTCGAAAAAAAGTCGCACAACAACATTATAAGAGATCTTGTGCCCTTACATATCCTATAATAACCATGAGCAGTGAAAACGTCTCATAATGATCACCTTACATATCCTATAATAACCATGAGCAGTGAAAACGTCTCATAATGATCACCTTACATATCCTATAATAACCATGAGCAGTGAAAACGTCTCATAATGATCACCTTACATATCCTATAATAACCATGAGCAGTGAAAACGTCTCATAATGATCACCTTACATATCCTATAATAACCATGAGCAGTGAAAACGTCTCATAATGATCACCTTACATATCCTATAATAACCATGAGCAGTGAAAACGTCTCATAATGATCACCTTACATATCCTATAATAACCATGAGCAGTGAAAACGTCTCATAATGATCACCTTACATACACACACACACACACACACACACACATGTATGTGTGTGTGTGTGTGTGTGTGTGTGTGTATGGAAGCTTGGAGAACAGCAAATGCATTTTTCTAAATAACAGCATATTCAAGGTGATGCGTTTGGACTGCGTGTTATTTCATGCGCCGGTGATCAGCTGGGTGTGCTAGGTTACAGTTACAGAAAAGGTCTAGGTTACTGAGAGGACATCATTAAAAGGAAAAACATTTGTGAATTAGTTTTACTGTTGTCCGAGATATCTCATTGCTTCATTTAGAATCCATATCCTGGGAGCAGTGGCTCAGAGAGCGGTGAGAGCGGTTGTCCGGTGACTGAAAGGTTGCTGGTTCGATCCCCGGCTGCCCTAGCTAAGTGTGGAGGTGTCCCTGAGCAAGACACCACCTAACCCTACCTGCTCCTCCTAGCTAAGTGTGGAGGTGTCCCTGAGCAAGGCACCACCTAGCCCCACCTGCTCCTCCTAGCTAAGTGTGGAGGTGTCCCTGAGCAAGACACCACCTAACCCTACCTGCTCCTGACGAGCTGGCTGTTGGATTGCATGGTTGACACCGCCGTCGGTGGGTGAATGTGTGTATTGTGACACACTCAGTGGGGGTAAGAGTGTTCACGAGACTGAAAATAATGAATTCAATGTCCACACCAAAATTCAATGAAATACAAACTCTTTCATCGACTGTAACTGGGGAGTGAGAAGTTATGGTTAGTAGCAGTGCCAAGTCCGTGATCCAATAGAGTCGTCGTAGTCCAGAAGCAGGGTCTAGCACACCGGGACGAATTCTCAGACAGATCAGGGCGAGGCAGGCGGCAGGAGGGTAGTCATGGCAGGCGGAGGTCAGACACGAAGCGGGATCTCAGACGTTCAAGGGCAAAGGCACACGGCCAACTTCTTCTCCGATCACAGAACATACACAATGCATTAATATCAACTCTATTCAATTCCACCACTTGTGGGGTCCTCTCCTATTATGTCCTGTAAACAGGGCGTTGATAGGCTGCGCGGAGTTCCTCTAACAAGGCGCAGGTATTTCCACTTTAGATGATTGCGGGTCTAGACGGCTGTGTCTCAGGGGCTCCCTCTATGGGCCGAAGTGTGAATGCCGGGAAAGGCACATCGTAATGATTTCTTACTTCCCCTCTTATGCTCCTCGGTGGCCGGCTGCCACAGTATGAATGGGTGAATGTGAGGCAATGTAGCGCAATCCACTTCCCATATTCTCAGTTCAGGAATAGCAACAGCGACAATATGTTAGCATGCAGGAGAGTTTTGTTTTCGTTTTCCACAAACATTGAGGAGTAAATGAGGCGGTCCTAGTTTAGTGTGTTGTGCCATGTGGGACGATAATGACCCTTTTCACTGATGCCCCTTCCCAGGTATGGGCAGAGCGTGCATGCCTAACGAGACCAGTCGTTTTAAACAGGGAATAATTTAGCCAATCCGCTGAACGAGCCTCGTGGCTCAATTAGTCGCTGGCGTCGCCGGTTGTTAATTGGTCATTAGCTGGTTGTCGGTGTTGCGTTGTTGGGCATGTGAGATGAAAGGGGCCCGGCCGTCCTTGGGGTCCCATAAAAGCAGATGAGGGGGGTGGGGGGGGGGACACACAGCGGCCATCTTGGAAGATGGAGTCTGATGAGAGGCAAGCAGCTGCTTTCTCATTCGTCTTCGTTGGACCAGCGGAGCAGCAACAGGAGCAACTGCTCCAGCAGGACTGAACGTATTAAGTTCACATCTGTTACCCGGTGTCGCCGTGGGAACCGCCGCTGGAAAAAGAATATATCTGGGAAAAAGAAAACGAGTTGTTCCCCAAACTTTCTCAGGCGACATACGGCGCGAGTTTCGAGAGAATAGAAAAAAAGACAGAAATCGGTGAGTTCCTCGAGTACAAAGTATAAGTGGGGTTAGAGAACAGCTTTTACTGTTCAGTTCTCAAACTAAAGTCGGAAAAAGAAGTCTGAAGTTTGTTTCTAGACGCAGAGTTTTGTCTTGATGTCGTTCTCTCGGGATTCCACATATCCGTGAGGTCTTAAGGCAGCGGCTGAAAGGGGGGAGGAGATCCCCAGAGGGAATAACTCGGGTGAATCCTTACTCCATGTGCATGAGACCAGAGCGGCTTCTCGGAACAGGAAGAGGAAGTAAACACAGTCGCACACGGGCAGTCATCCACAGGTAGTGAAATAACCAATAACCCGGTCGACAAAGAGACACAAATCAGAAGCACCGAAAGGGGTCTTGTGGTGTCGAAATCCATGATGGGATGTTTGCAGGTCATATTAGATCAAATAAAACCCAAAATAAATCATTGTATTTGTGGGCGTGCCTTAAACACAATGCCACTCAATCCATCGTCGTCTGATCTTTTCATGAAATACTTCAAGTAGTAAATAGCAAGAATATCAAATAGTTCAAGTCAATACTTGTTTCTTTTAGTGCCAGCAAAGACAGCAGAGAGATATGGATTCCATTTCTGTGTAAAAGTTATTGATTCTACAATTACTAGAAAGTGGTAATCAAATTAATATTGATAAGGATCTATTAGATGTCCCTTGGGATCAGTTACGAGGAAAAGCCCATCTCAGCCATGCTCAAATAACCACTAAACACAGAGATAGACCGATCTGCCAGGAGAAAAAGCACTAACGGGACCTTAATCTTTTCCCATACATTATGGTAATACATCAGCACACCTTAATGAACGCTAGGGAGAGCTTAACTAATACATAACCATCGCTAACGGCACATTAGCATCGACAGAAGCTAACAAGGTCGCAATGGCTGATGTGTGTGTCTCTGTGGGAAGGACAGTTGAAATACAAGACAATGAACACGGCAATATAATGTGCAATATTACACTTTCCTCAGTATTACGTGCAATATTAATATTTACTTGGACCAACATCATGGTGCAATACTATCATGTGGCTACATTATTATTATTATTCATGTTGTCTATAAATATTATTTGTAACACTACCTCTCATCTCCTCTCATCATCATCATGTGCAATATTCTTAATGTCATGTCCAATCATATTACACTTCAATTATGCCAAATTGTTTGCGCCGTCGGAATATCTTATCTTGCCGACATATTTGTATATTTTAACTGTAAATTAGTAAATCCGTATTATTTGTATTATTCTGTTGTTTTCCATATTGTTTTATTGTACTGTATTGCTATGTAACCTGGCACAAGAATTGTCTTGGGGATTAATGAAGTTCTATTCGATTCTTCAGTTTTGAATTGCACACTATAATACTGACTAGTGCTGCAGGTTCAAGGCTGGTACCTAGAACTATCTCTGCTACCCATAAATAGACACACACACACACACACACACACACACACAGACACACACCACACACACTACACACACACACACACACAGCACACACACACACACACACACACACACACACACACTGATTGGGAGCGGAAATTGCTTCCTCCAATCAGGAGTGAGGGGCGCAGGGTCCACACAGGTGTGGGAGGGTTCATGTTCAGGAAGTCAGGAGTCAAAGTCAAACCGAATCTAAAGTAACTTGACGTGGAGCCACTTCTCTCTTCCTGGAGACAGAGAACAACACTTTTTAACTAAATAGAGGGAAAACATTATAAGGTGAGTGCTGCATGTTGACACATAATCCTCATTGAAGCTGACCTGTCTGGGCTTTCATGTTAGACCGGCCTGTTGGATGAACATTTTCTGCTTGGATTAAACACAGCATGAGGCTGTATGAAAATACCATTACATTATGTCTTTGTGAGTTAAACCATGTTATTATTGCCCCTGTAATATATTATAAAAAGAATATTATATATATTTGTTTAACTTTGATAAAACCAATGTTTTCTAGGGGAATGGCCTCTGATAACACTTCCTGGTCTGAGGAAGAACTTTTCATGCTGCAATCTGTCTGGATGTTTCACCAGACCAGTTACCACACCATGTGGACACAACTTCTGTAGAGGCTGTAATTACCACCTTCTGGGATGACAAAGACCAGTACAAATGTCCTGTCTGCAACAAGCTTTTCCCCACAAGACCCAGACATGCAGGTCAATACCTTCATGTCAGAGATGGCGGATCAGTTTAGAAGGTCCGTACGAGTAAAAGAGCAGCCTTGTGTTGCGCCAGGAGAAGTTCCCTGTGACGTCTGTACCGGGACCCAGCTGAAGGCTGTGAAGTCCTGCCTAGTGTGTTTTCTCTCTTACTGCCACACCCACCTGGAGCCACACCAGAGAGTCGCAGTTCTGAAGAGACATCGGCTGGTGGAGCCTATGAACCGTCTGGAAGACAGGATGTGTCAGAAACACGACCGACTTCTGGAGCTCTTCTGCCAGACTGAACAGGTGGGTGTTTGTCAGTTCTGCACAGAGACGGACCACAAGTCCCATCCTGTTGTACCTCTGAAGGAGGAATATGATGTGAAGATGGCCCAGCTGGGGAAGATGGAGTCTGAAGTTCAGCAGATGATCCAGGAGAGACGACGGAAGATCCAGGAGATCAAAGACACAGTAGACCGCAGCCAAGCAGTCGCAGACAGAGAGATAGCCGATGGTGGCCAGGTCCTCACTGCTCTGATGCGCCGATGAAAGTGGCTGGATGATCTCAACCAAGTGGTTACAGAGGAACTGGAATCCACCAAGAAACAAGCTGAAGGCCTCATCAAAGAGCTGGAGCGGAAATAAAAGATCTGACCGCTAGAAGCTCAGAGGTGAACCAGCTCTCACATACTGAAGACCCACCTCCACTTCTCAAGACTTTTCGGATCCCTGAAGAACCCTCCACCCATCAGGGACTGGACGGGGTGGCGGTCTGTCCTCCGGTCATCACGTAGAGACCCTGAGAAGATCCCTGGATCACTGAAGGAGACCACGAAACATGGAGATGAAGAAACCACCTCTACAAAAGTGTAAGTGTTGAGTTTGATCATCACAAAACACCACTATTTAGATAGAAATCATCCACACAGCAGGAGGTGATCATCATCAAGTCCTAACTGGAATGAAGATATGGTTGACATCATGTACCTTATGTATATTAACATTGTTAACCATCAAGATCACAATTAATTAACTTTGTATAAAATCTAATAGGGTGTTCATATTGTCATATCATTATTTAATCATTTGGATTATTACTAGTATTGGGTATTAATCATATAATCATGATACTTAACGTAATGAATAATAGTAATGATGTGTGGATTTCATATTCTATATACAAATATTTCATTATGGTTATGAATAATTAGGGTGCCTTTGCAATGCAAAGCACACTATTACTCTCCTGCATACTTATTTATTATTTATTCTTCCGTACACAGCGTTTGCCAGCACACACACAAAAAAGACATCAAAACGTGCGCCTTGACCGGGAATAGCGGGCTACTACTTTTCTTATACATACCATTCATACTTTCCGAAATATTCAACATTTTCCAGCATTTTTCCCATTGAAATGAATGGGGGTGAATGTTCAAAATGTGTCCAAAACCACTCATATTCAACCTCTTCCCATTCCTTCATACATTCAGGTAGAAACTCCATTCAAACATTAAAACGTTCAGGACACTTGGATGAATTCACACATTCATACTTTTTACACAATCACAGTTCAAACTTAATTGATTTTTCAGCTCCTCAGACACTTTAACATGGGTGTGTATTGCGCCGGTCAGAGCGGGTGACGTCACATTAGAGTGTAGAGCAGACGAACAAAAAAATAAAAAAAATCTATTTTTAAAACTGTCATCCCGCCCACAATATTAACTCCACATACGTAATTTACACATCAAAACGTAGGTAAACTTGTGACGGTCACATATATGTAACTATGGAAACAAACGGACTTATACTTTTGGATTTATGAGCGTCGGAGTGACAGGAGTCCAGCCACTCTGTTTTAAGCAGTATTCATATTGGAGCCATTTTGTCGCGGGGAACGTTCTGTATACTGTGTGTGTGTGTTGTTGTGTTGTGTGTGTGGTGTGTGTGTGTGTGTGTGTGTGTGTGTGTGTGTGTGTGTGTGTTTTTGAGTACAGGCCTATGTATTTTATGTTGTGTTTATGCTGTGTGTGTGCTTTGTGTATGTAATTGTTGATTTAAGATCAAGACCTAGTAATGACCTTGCTAATACAAAAGTACAGTTTTATTTGTAGGTATTGTTAGTGTGCTAATGAAACATTACTTCAAAGTACATACGTGTATCTCTCTACTCCTCTCCTACACATCTGTGTGTGTGTGTGTGTGTTATTGCTTGCTTATAGCAGGCACCCTCAAAATTTCCCTGGAATTTTTCTAGTTATTATTTATTATTTAATATTTATTTTATTATTATTATTTATCATATCATTACTTTAGACATAATACACAACATAATACACCATAATAATCAGGATGCACACCAGCCGAGACCCGTCACTCAGAGAACACAATTCTGACATTTCTCTTATGAAATATGAATGCAACAAATGAGCTAAACTATAAAAGACTAAAACTTATTTCATTTGTGGTAAACACAACATACTAACAGCCATCCCTCCACATTATTTTACTGTAAATTGACTCCTATGTGATGAAGTCCATCATCAGTGTATTTCTGTGTGCTTTAGCAGACTAATCATGTCTTGTTCTCCCGTCAGATGCCTGTGAACTCACACTGGACCCAAACACAGCCAACAGAGAACTCTCTCTGTCTGAGGGACAACAGAAAGGTGACGCTGGTTTTAAAGCAGCAGTCTTATCCTGATCACCCAGAGAGATTTGAGTGCTGGTTCCAGGTTTTGTGTAGAGCAAGTCTAACTGGCCGCTGTTACTGGGAGGTAGAGAGGGAAGGATCTGTTTATATAGGAGTGACATACAGAGGAATCTCAAGGAGAGGACGGGGTGTTGACAGCTTGCTTGGATGGAACAACAAGTCCTGGAGTCTTCATTGTTATGATGCTGGTTACTCTGCCTGCTCCAACAATAGTAGAACAGACATACGTCTCCACCCCTCCGACTCCAACAGAGTAGGAGTGTATGTGGACCGGCCTGCTGGCACTCTGTCCTTCTACAGAGTGTCCCCACATGGAGGAGACTCCTCAGACACACTGACACTCATCCACACCTTCCAGCTCACATCCACCCAGGAGGACCTCCTCCCTGGGTTTGGGTTTGAAAGCTGTGACGCCTCAGTGACTCTGTGTCGGTTGTAGCAACAAACACTTGCGCGCGCACACACACACACACACACACACACACACACACACACACACACACACACACACACACACACACACACACACACACACACACACACACACAACACAGTATATAGACAAACATACAGTGTGTCCACGCACACACACACACACACACACACACACACACACACACAGTTTATAGACAAACATACAGTGTGTCCACGCACACACACACACACACACACACACACACACACACACACATACAAACACACACACACACACACACACACACACACACACATACACACACACAGTATATCGACAAACATACAGTGTGTCCACGCACACACACACACACACACACACACACACCACACCACACACACACACACACACACACACACACACACACACACACACACACAAACACACACACACACACACGTACACACTTGTAAAACACATGCATACATATAAAATAAATACATAAATACATATAGAAACACACACAGACACACACACACAATCTAATGAAAGTCTGACATGATGATGATGAAACGTTTGTTGTTGGATGACCAGTTATCTGGACGTACATTTGGAATATATGAGGTCCATGTATTACATTGGGTTGTTTTAATAGCAGCTGTTTCTGCTCTGAGGAGGCCAATTGGAGAGTTTAAATACAACACTTTAGTCTTATGTTAGATTTAAATACATGCACTCAACTATACTCCAAATGTACACTTTATTGGGCTTCTGTCAAGTTTAGTGTGATAAACCATGAAAATGGGTGACTTTAGAAGGTTAAGGACTAAGAAGGTTTTACAATGATTTTGAAATTTGAAATGTATTTTAAATAATATTTTTTTTATACGACAATATTTTAGATATTTTCAGACATTAACAGGCTCTGATATCAGTGATTTTTCTAAGACTCACATGGAACCTGATTTAAATCAGATGTAAATTATATTCATAATGCAAGTGGTTTATGGGAATGGTTAATGATGTTCCTGTTGTGAACGACTTTAAACTTAACATTGATTCCTCGTGTTGTGTTGGGAACAACACGGCAGCAGAACATGTTCGATATGTGCTCACCTGTTTATGATTTGTAATGTCTGCTACTTCTGTTATTTTAGTCCTTCTGTTTATTGTGCACATGTAGGTGATTGTTTTTCTGTTGTATTTGTGAATAAAGCATAATGGTAATAAACAACTCAATCGATCCAAGTGAATGTTGTCGTGTGTTCAGCCGATGATTCTTCCCGGTTCTTCAATGTAAATCCTCCAAGCTCAGCAGATGTTTCTCCAGAGCTCAGCTCTCTGTCGCGTTCTCCTAGCAGCACAGCTGGAATGGATGGAAAGGCTTAGGCAGTGGGTGGGTGTCTCTGGGAGCACCTGGACTGGTTCTCCTCCTATCTCTCGGATACTACTTGTTCTGTGTTGGTTGGTCCCTACATGTCTGCAACTGCTGCCTTATCCTGCGGCGTGCCCCCGGGTTCTGTTTTAGGTCCTGTCTAATTTCCTTTATATATGCCTCCCCTAGGACTGATTATTTATCGCAAATTTGAAGGTATTTCTTATCACTGCTACACTGATGATATTCAGCTGTAGATCTCTTTTAAGCCAGATAAGACAAACTGACAAACTGTCTGTTTGCACGACTGTCTGATTGTCATTCAGGACTGTATGGCCAACAACTTTCTACAGCTTAATGCAGACAAAACTGAAGTTCTTATTATTGCTTCAGACAGCACCGTTGTCAAGGTTGCTCAGTAGTTCCTTTCCTCAACTGTATGGTCTAACCATAGAAATCTTGGTGTTATTTTCGATCAGGCTATTTACTTTGATCAATATATTTAGTTTTTTCTATCTTAGAAACATTGCCAAACTCAGGTCTGTTGAGTCACAAGCTGAGTTGGAGATGATTATGCCTTGATATCATCCCACTTGAACTACTGTCATTCTCTTTCATACATGCCTCAGTAAGTCATCCCTGGACCGTCTACAAATGGTCCAGATCGCTGCCGCAAGTCTAAGGTGCTGTATGAATAAACTTTACACACAAACACACACACACACACACACACACAGACATACACAGAGACACACACACACACAACACACAGAGACACACACACACCCACACACACACACACACACACACAGGCACACAGAGACACACACACACACACACACACACAGAGACACACACACACACACACACACACACACACACACACACACACACACACACACACACACAGACACACACACACACACACACACAGGCACACAAACACACACACACACACACACACACAGACATACACAGAAGACACACACACACACCACACACACACCCGTGCAGAGTGGTGATAACACTAGAAACTAATCCCTTTGTGTAAAGAAAGAAAGTGACATTTTTCCTCCAATCAGAGTGAGGGGGTGGGGCCACAAGGGTGGGGAGGAATATGATGTCATGTTCAGGAAACCCAGGCTAAATTCAAATCCCCTAATCTAAAGTAACCTTTGACTGGAGCCACTTCTCTCTTCCTGGAGACAGAGAACAACACTTTTACTTCAGACCTGTTCCATAGTAATAAACAGAAAGACATTACAATTTGAATCATGTTAATACCACTTATATACTTTTAAACAGAGGGTCATTTGATTCAAATTGCATTTGATTGACGTGTCACCCGTGATGTGTCACAATCATATCAGAGTTTCTGTTTGCCCAAAGCTAACATGGGCGGAGTAATGGACTCAATATGCTGGTTTTATTGGTCTGTAGATATGCACTTTTTAATGATACACTAGGGCTTGCATGACTACTGATGTTTTCAAGTCGACCTTTCTATCAATGAAGTCGAAAAAAAGTCGCACAACAACATTATAAGAGATCTTGTGCCCTTACATATCCTATAATAACCATGAGCAGTGAAAACGTCTCATAATGATCACCTTACATATCCTATAATAACCATGAGCAGTGAAAACGTCTCATAATCATCACCTTACATATCCTATAATAACCATGAGCAGTGAAAACGTCTCATAACGATCACCTTACATATCCTATAATAACCATGAGCAGTGAAAATGTCTCATAATAATCACCTTACATATCCTATAATAACCATGAGCAGTGAAAACGTCTCATAATGATCACCTTACATATCTTATAATAACCATGAGCAGTGAAACGTCTCATAATCATCACCTTACATATCTTATAATAACCATGAGCAGTGAAAACGTCTCATAATCATCACCTTACATATCCTATAATAACCATGAGCAGTGAAAAACGTCTCATAATGATCACCTTACATATCTATAATAACCATGAGCAGTGAAAACGTCTCATAATCATCACCTTACATATCCTATAATAACCATGAGCAGTGAAAACGTCTCATAATGATCATCTTACATATCCTATAATAATCATGAACAGTGAAACGTCTCATAATGATCACCTTACATATCCTATAATAACCATGAGCAGTGAAAACGTCTCATAATGATCACCTTACATATCCTATAATAACCATGAGCAGTGAAAACGTCTCATAATGATCACCTTACATATCTTATAATAACCATGAGCAGTGAAAACGTCTCATAATGATCACCTTACATATCCTATAATAACCATGAGCAGTGAAAACGTCTCATAATGATCACCTAGTGACGGTTCTGGCCGGACCCGTTTAAAATTCTAATATTAATAAAAAGATAAATCATTCGTGCATGCGCAGCTAATCTAGTTAATACGACAGGAGCGTCATCAACAGCCAAGCCAATCAAATCGATTGTTTACCTTCCCGCACCAGAGAACAGCGAGAGTGAGGAGATGAGAGGTAATGGCTGCTCAGAAGTGAGAAAAGTAGATGGTGAAAACCGAACTTTTAAAGATGAATGGACAGACAAATACATGTTCGTTCTGCCTGCAGCCAGTTCTGAGCCTTTGTGTCTCATATGCTGTGAAACTGTGGCGTTAATAAAAAAGTGGCAACGTTAAGCGTCACTATATGAGACCGAACACGGGTCGTTTGAGGAAAGGTACGCGCAGAAGTCCGCAGTGAGGGCGAGTAAAATGGTCGAAGTGGAAGCACAGTGTGACAGGTCCGTGTCCCCACGCATACATTTACAGGCCAGCGACGTGCAAATGAGTGTTCATGAAAGATTGCGTGGATTTTGGCGCAACACAAGAAAGCATTCAGCGATGGGACAGTTGTGAAGGAGAGCTTAAATGCGTTTGCAGAGACTTCACTTGACGGTAAACAAAAAGACGACGTGTGTGAAAAAAATCAAGCAAATCCCATTGTCAGCTACAACAACAACAACAACAACCAGAAACTCTGAACTATTAGCAGAGGATGTACTGGCACAGCTTGACGCAGCTGTTCAGAACGCAGTATGCATATCCTTAGCCATTGATGAGTCCACAGATGTAACGGATAATGCCCAGCTTTTGGTGTATGTGAGATTTCTGAAATATATTTTATTCAGAAGAAATTCAGTCTCTGTTGTCTGTTACTTGAAATGTAGTAAAGATAACTACAGTATTGTTTTCCATTCAAGTGCCATACAAGTTCAGACTTATTGGTATGTTAAAAGTATATTACTTTGAAAACACTTGAAGTTTGACAATAAATGATATAGAAATGTACGTACGTTGTTGATTTTATTTACATCAGGGTACACTATTTCGAGTGACAATATAAGATTCTGACCTTTGCTGGGAGGAAATTGTAGTAACTGGACCTCTTTGAATTTTAATTGAATACCCCTGTCTTATAATAACCATGAGCAGTGAAAACGTCTCATAATGATCACCTTACATATCCTATAATAACCATGAGCAGTGAAAACGTCTCATAATCATCACCTTACATATCTTATAATAACCATGACCGACTACGATTAGTCGGCTAGTCGATGCAACCCCTATGATACAGCACCATTTTATAATTTATAGCAAATTATTAAATTATTAATTATTACATTATTTTGCGGACACCCAGGCTCGCCTAATCATGTCTTGTTCTCCCGTCAGATGCCTGTGAACTCACACTGGACCCAAACACAGCCCAGAGACAACTCTCTCTGTCTGAGGACAACAGAAAGGTGACGCTGGTTGGAGAGCAGCAGTCTTATCCTGATCACCCAGAGAGGTTTGACTCCAGGCACCAGGTGTTGTGTAGAGAGAGTCTGACTGGCCGCTGTTACTGGGAGGTAGAGTGGGAAGGAGCCGTTGGTATAGGAGTGACATACAGAGGAATCTCAAGGAGAGGACGGGGTGGTGACAGCAGGCTTGGATGGTACAACCAAGTCCCTGGGTTCGTGATTGTGATGGATGCTTGTTACTCTGTCCTCTACAACAATAGTTAGAACAGTTCATCCCTCTCCGCCCCTCCGGCGTCCAACAGAGTAAGGAGTGGATGTGACCGGCCTTGCGCACCTCTGTCCTTCTACAGACGTGTCCCCACATGGAGGAGACTCCTCAGACCACATGACACACATCTACCCACCTTTCCAGCTCACATCCACCCAGGAGGACCTCCTCCCCTGGGTTTAGGTTTGAAAGGCTATGGGTTCCTCAGCATGACTCTGTGTTTCGTCTGTAGCAATAAACACTTGCAGCACGACTACACACACCACGACACACACACACACACACAATCTAATCGAAAATCTGACATGCATTTGATGATGAAAACGTTGGGTTGTTGGGATGACCAGTTATCTGGACGCACATTTGGAATATATGAGGTCCATGTATTACATTGGGTTGTTTTAATAGCAGCTGTTTCTGCTCTGAGGAGGCCAATTGGAGAGTTTAAATACAACACTTTAGTCTTATGTTAGATTTAAATACATGCACTCAACTATACTCCAAATGTACACTTTATTGGGCTTCTGTCAAGTTTAGTGTGATAAACCATGAAAATGGGTGACATTAGAAGGTTAAGGACAAAGAAGGTTTTACAATGATTTGAAATTTGAAATGTATTTTAAATAATACTTTTTTATACGACAATATTTTAGATATTTTCAGACATTAACAGGCTCTGATATCAGTGATTTTTCTAAGCCTCACATGGAACCTTATTTAAATCAGATGTAAAATTATATTCATAATGCAAGTGGTTTATGGGAATGGTTAATGATGTTCATGTTGTGAACGACTTTAAACTTAACATTGATTCCTCGTGTTGTGTTGGGAACAACACGGCAGCAGAACATGTTCAGGTGTTAAAGATATGTGCTCACCTGCTTATGATTTGTAATGTCTGCTACTTCTGTTATTTTAGTCCTTCTGTTTATTGTGCACATGTAGGTGATTGTTTTTCTGTCAAGTTACTGTATTTTCGGTTTGACTTTGACTCCTGACTCCTGAACATGACCCTCCCCACCCTGTGTGGCCCCGCCCCCTCACTCTGATTGGAGGAAGCATTTCCCTCCAATCTGAGTGTGTGTGTGTGTGTGTGTGTGTGTGTGTGTGTGTGTGTCTTATTTATGGGTAGCAGAGATAGTTCTAGGTACCAGCCTTGAACCTGCAGCACTAGTCAGTATTATAGTGTGCAATTCAAAACTGAAGAATAGAATAGAACTTCATAATCCCCAAGACAATTCTTGTGCCAGGTTACATAGCAATACAGTACAATAAAACAATATGGAAAACAACAGAATAATACAAATAATACGGATTTACTAATTTACAGTTAAAATATACAAATATGTCGGCAAGATAAGATATTCCGACGGCGCAAACAATTTGGCATAATTGAAAGTGTAATAATATTGGACATGACATTAAGAATATTGCACATGATGATGATGAGAGGAGCATGAGAGGTAGTGTTACAAATAATATTTATAGACAACATGATAAATAATAATAATGTAGCACATGATAGAGTATTGCACATGATGTTGGTCAGTAATATTAATATTGCACGTAATACTGAGGAAAGTGTAATATTGCACATTATATTGCCGTGTTCATTGTCTTGTATTTCAACTGTCCTTCCCACAGAGACACACACATCAGCCATTGCGACCCTTGTTAGCTTCTGTCGATGCTAATGTGCCGTTAGCGATGGTTATGTATTAGTTAAGCTCTCCCTAGCGTTCATTAAGGTGTGCTGATGTATTACCATAATGTATGGGAAAAGATTAAGGTCCCGTTAGTGCTTTTTCTCCTGGCAGATCGGCGTCTATCTCTGTGTTTAGTGGTTATTTGAGCATGGCTGAGATGGGCTTTTCATCGTAACTGATCCCAAGGGACATCTAATAGATCCTTATCAATATTAATTTGATTACCACTTTCTAGTAATTGTAGAATCAATAACTTTTACACAGAAATGGAATCCATATCTCTCTGCTGTCTTTGCTGGCACTAAAAGAAACAAGTATTGACTTGAACTATTTGATATTCTTGCTATTTACTACTTGAAGTATTTCATGAAAAGATCAGACGACGATGGATTGAGTGGCATTGTGTTTAAGGCACGCCCACAAATACAATGATTTATGGTTTAAATATGACCTGCAAACATCCCATCATGGATTTCGACACCACAAGACCCCTTTCGGTGCTTCTGATTTGTGTCTCTTTGTCGACCGGTTATTGGTTATTTCACTACCTGTGATGACTGTGTTTACTTCCTCTTCCTGTTCCGAGAAGCCGCTCTGGTCTCATGCACATGGAGTAAGGATTCACCCGCAGTTATTCCCTCTGGGGATCTCCTCCCCCCTTTCAGCCGCTGCCTTAAGACCTCACGGATATGTGGAATCCCGAGAGAACGACATCAAGACAAAACTCTGCGTCTAGAAACAAACTTCAGACTTCTTTTTCCGACTTTAGTTTGAGAACTGAACAGTAAAAGCTGTTCTCTAACCCCACTTATACTTTGTACTCGAGGAACTCACCGATTTCTGTCTTTTTTTCTATTCTCTCGAAACTCGCGCCGTATGTCGCCTGAGAAAGTTTGGGGAACAACTCGTTTTCTTTTTCCCAGATATATTCTTTTTCCAGCGGCGGTTCCCACGGCGACACCGGGTAACAGATGTGAACTTAATACGTTCAGTCCTGCTGGAGCAGTTGCTCCTGTTGCTGCTCCGCTGGTCCAACGAAGACGAATGAGAAGCAGCTGCTTGCCTCTCATCAGACTCCATCTTCCAAGATGGCCACTGTGTGTCCCCCCCCCCACCCCCCTCATCTGCTTTTATGGGACCCCAAGGACGGCCGGGGCCCCTTTCATCTCACATGCCCAACAACCAACAACCGACAACCAGCTAATGACCAATTAACAACCGGCGACGCCAGCGACTAATTGAGCCACGAGGCTCGTTCAGCGGATTGGCTAATTATTCCCTGTTTAAACGACTGGTCTCGTAGCATCACGCTCTGCCATACCTGGGAAGGGGCATCAGTGAAAAGGGTCATTATCGTCCACATGGCACAACACACTAAACTAGGACCGCCTCATTTACTCCTCAATGTTTGTGGAAAACGAAAACAAAACTCTCCTGCATGCTAACATATTGTCGCTGTTGCTATTCCTGAACTGAGAATATGGGAAGTGGATTGCGCTACATTGCCTCACATTCACCCATTCATACTGTGGCAGCCGGCCACCGAGGAGCATAAGAGGGGAAGTAAGAAATCATTACGATGTGCCTTTCCCGGCATTCACACTTCGGCCCATAGAGGAGCCCCTGAGACACAGCCGTCTAGACCCGCAATCATCTAAAGTGGAAATACCTGCGCCTTGTTAGAGGAACTCCGCGGCAGCCTATCAACGCCCTGTTTACAGGACATAAATAGGAGAGGACCCCACAAGTGGTGGAATTGATAGAGTTGATATTAATGCGCTGTGTATGTTCTGTGATCGGAGAAGAAGTTGGCCGTGTGCCTTTGCCCTTGAACGTCTGAGATCCCGCTTCGTGTCTGACCCTCGTCTGCATGACTACCCTCCTGCCGCCTGCCTCGCCCTGATCTGTCTGAGAATTCGTCCCGGTGTGCTAGACCCTGCTTCTGGACTACGACGACTCTATTGGATCACGGACTTGGCACTGCTACTAACCATAACTTCTCACTCCCAGTTACAGTCGATGAAGAGTTTGTATTTCATTGAATTTTGGTGTGGACATTGAATTCATTATTTTCAGTCTCGTGAACACTCTTACCCCCACTGAGTGTGTCACAATACACACATTCACCCACCGACGGCGGTGTCAACCATGCAATTCAACAGCCAGCTCGTCAGGAGCAGGTGGGGCTAGGTGGTGCCTTGCTCAGGGACACCTCCACACTTAGCTAGGAGGAGCAGGTGGGGCTAGGTGGTGTCTTGCTCAGGGACACCTCCACACTTAGCTAGGAGGAGCAGGTGGGGCTAGGTGGTGTCTTGCTCAGGGACACCTCCACACTTAGCTAGGGGCAGCCGGGGATCGAACCAGCAACCTTTCAGTCACCGGACAACCGCTCTCACCGCTCTCTGAGCCACTGCTCCCAGGATATGGATTCTAAATGAAGCAATGAGATATCTCGGACAACAGTAAAACTAATTCACAAATGTTTTTCCTTTTAATGATGTCCTCTCAGTAACCTAGACCTTTTCTGTAACTGTAACCTAGCACACCCAGCTGATCACCGGCGCATGAAATAACACGCAGTCCAAACGCATCACCTTGAATATGCTGTTATTTAGAAAAATGCATTTGCTGTTCTCCAAGCTTCCATACACACACACACACACACACACACACACACACATACATGTATGTGTGTGTGTGTGTGTGTGTGTGTGTGACAAATGAAGGACAAACTCGGCAACTGAAACGGATACACGTGCAGAAGGTAGAAGGCATAACGTGGTTTGATGAAATGTCTTTATTGTAGCACAGCTGATGATTTACAGTCTTATAGTCTTGCACCGTGTACCATGTGCTGCTGTCATTGGTCCACGGTGTTCACGCTCTTATTCTTTTATTATTTATCTACGGTATTGTGTTGCACTCCGTTCTAATCAAACACAAAGCCGGTGAGTAAAGAGAGCTAGTGAGCTAGCAGCAGCAGTGACTGTGCACTCATAGGGCGTTCAACTCCTCTCTGTCTAAAGTCCGTCAATGTTTAACCGTTTAACTTATTAATAAGTAATTAAGAATTTCCCTCGGGATTAATAAAGTTCTATCTTATCTTATCCGCTGGCATCCTTGAGCAAGAACACCGACACAACTTGCTGCCTCCAGTTCTCTCCACCTCTGGTTTTGTTGTCCTTTGAAGCAACATATTTTCACAAAAAAAGGTCTCGACAAAAACCGGTTCCTCCTCTCTGTCTCCGCCCACCCCGCCCACCCCGGGTAGTTTTACACACGCAAACGCGGCGACTTTATTGACCCGCGTCGATAAACTCTCAACCCAATTCTGTCAGAAGATTAACCAAATAAAACTGGAGACACTAGAAGCCATCCCGGCGGCCATGCGGGCGCATTAATGAGCCGTATTGCCGTGCGTGCGGACTGCAGAGGCCGTGCTGTAGACCGGCCCCCGTCTTAGAGGATACCCCGAAGTACCACGCCTGGATAATATGCATAGACTGGAGGATCAATGGTCGATCAATCAGAATGATTCAATATCGTCTAATATCATTAGAAGTCGCTGGGTGACCTTTCTGAGATCACGTTACAATCGTCATGACGACAAAAAGGTCATTCAGTTTCTCTCTCCTGTTCTCTCTCTGTCTCTCTCTCTCTCTCTCTCTGTCTCTCCCTCTCATGGCAACCAAAGGGGTTTGTCTGTGTGGTTAAGAGGTCAGAGGTCGCGACAGAACAACCTCCACGCGGTGTTTTCAGTGCCGCGACGCGACACGCTAGCTGCTAATTAGCGGCGAGTTCCTGCGAAGCGCCAGAGTTTCGTCGTCCCTTCTGCGCGGGCGAGGCTGCTTCATGTGCCTCCCTTTCGTCGCACGAGGATCCACGCGAGCGCGCCGGCGGTGGTCTGCGATGAACGGTGGACTTGTTTAATCAGGGATGGACTCTACAGAGAGGATTCTCCTCAGCCAGGGAGGGCTCCTCTCCTCTCCTCAGGACCACAGTGCATCTTAAAGGTACTGTAAGAATCAGAAGTGCATTCTGAGCTCCGTGGCTTGAGACAATAACAATCAGAAACTAATGTTAGTTCTAATCATAATTAAACCTTGTACACATTTAAAAGAAGCTATAAAATATTTTTTTATTTTTTTATTTTTAAGAGTAATTCATTTTTAATTACTCTTACCACTTCGTTCCTTTTTCCCACGAAGTCCGACCTGACTCAAATATAAGAGAAATCAGCCCAAAAGCTGTTCTACCAACAGAGAGAGTCAGGGAAGCTCTCATGTTTTAACTTCAACCACAACCTGCTACAACCTGCTAGAACGAACATTAGTTTCTGATTGTTATTGTCTCAACCCACGGAGCTCAGAATGCACTGATTCTTACTTATAGTACATTTAGAGGCTGCAATGTGGGACACAATGTCTAAAACTAAAGTTAATAACAAACAGCAATACATACTAGAAGCTATATATCGGTTGGCGTTTAGCGGGATCATGTGATCTTAAGTTCCACAGATCAAGCCCGCCATTTTGTACTTTTTGTCACAATCTTGACCAAAGATTGTAGAGTAACCAAGCAACCACTTGTTGTTGTTGTTTTTGTTGTTATAGGTGGAATGTGTGACATAATGTGAAGCACTCCTATTGGTGGACAAACAGGTAGAACATACCTGGAGGATTAAAGTTGAGCAACAGCTGATATGAGCGTGTGTGTGTGTGTGTGTGTGTACGTGTGTGTACGCGTGTGTGCGTACATGTGTGTGTACGTGTGTGTGTGTGTGTGTGTGTGTGTGTACGTGTGTGTACGTGTGTGTGTAACGGTGTGTGTACGTGTGTGTGTGCGCGTGTGTGTGTGTGTGTGTGTGCGCGTCTACGTCTAAATGGAACTCTCGACAAAGGCATCTTCGCGAGTCTACATGCCGCATTAAGGCCGTATTACCGCTAATTAAACGGCGAGGAATTTTCAATTTGCCGAATTGTCTTCTGAAATCCAATTTGTCATTGGCTAATTTTCACCCGCCGCCACACAATTATTTAGAAATAAACCGACAATCCGATATGTAATGAGCTGCAGGGTCTGAATGCGGTAAGCCTGTTTGGTGCGATTACACCGAACACAACAATAACCCTGCTGACAATAACCACAGTTCACACTGATACCAAAACCTTGCCGTTTCCTCCAGTATTATTATTATTATTATTATTATTATTATTATTAGTATTATTGTCATTTCGGGACAGGCGATGCTTACCCACTGTTTAATTGACTGAACGTCCCGTCTTAATTGTGGGATGGCGGTTCGTAATTAAGGGATCCTTCCGTACACGGCGCCCGCCTGCCTCTCTCGCTCTCCGATAAAGAGAGGAAGGGATGCAGTGGTGTGAACGCACTTCTCTCCTCCTAATGAAAACCCACACGGCTGGCATTCAGTCTCCCCGTTAACGGTGTTCTCTGCTCAACACATTCATTATAATAATAATAATAAGAAGAAGAAGAAAGAAGAAGAAGAATGGGTTAATAAATGCAGTTTTTATTTGTTGTTGGGCTTTTCAAGATGCACTCAAAGACGCTCAAAGACGTGGATAAAATTAGAAATAATATTCTAAAAAAGTTGAGGTCATGGAAAGAAATGTCGGATGGTGTATAAGGTTCCAAGGGTTTTTATTATATTCTCAGGGAACGTAACTAGTAGGTATATATATATATACATATCCAAAGACAATAAATAACTATACTAGTAATAATAATAATATCTATACCTATATCTAATAACTAACGAATATATATCTATATATATATATATGTATCTAAGATAATAACTAACTCTAAATAATACTAACTACGCCTATATCTATTTTCTATATAATATATATATATAAATAATGAATATATACTGTATATATAGCTATAAAAGAAAATAAATATCCAATACTAATCTACCAAAACAAAAATACTTAACGAGGGGTTTTGGGAGAGTCAGGGTAGTGCGGTGGTCAGGGGGGTTCTGTGGGGGATCCGTCCGCAGGGGAAAAGGGGTATCCAGGGAGAGGGCCGTGGAGAGGGTCCGAGGAGGGTAGGGGTCCGTAGAAGGACGAGGGAGTCACTGGAGGCGAGGAGCGTGGAGAGTGTCCGAGGACGGTAGGGGTCCGTAGGATGACGAAAAGGGTACTGGAGCGAGGAGCGAGGAGCGAGGAACGTGGAGAACACAGGATCGACGGGGTAACACGGAGACGAGGAGTACGTGGGAGCCAGGAAGGAGAACACGGGGAGCTAGTGACGAGGGGGTAGTACGTTCTAGCAACGCTGTATTGTTCATGAAGGGCTGAAGTAGCCGCTGTGTCTTGATTGTGATTTGCTACACCTGGTGAGGCGGCGTCTTGTTACTGCCGAGCGCGTCTCGCTCGCTCGGGTGTCTCCGGCATGACCCGGGCTGGGATCCCGACTCGTGGTACGCTCTGGGGAGGAGCGCACCACAACAAAAGGCCCTTAAAGACGTGGATAACATTTGAAATAATATTCTAAAAAGTTGAGGTCATGGAAAGAAATGTCGGATGATGTATTTATAATTTTTTTAAATGCTAAGCAAAGTACAGCATCCAGTTGGGCTTTGCACGTACGTGAGCAAACGTAAGGACAATGTCTGTCTCCCTCTCTCTGTCTATCTGTCTGTCTCTCTCTCTCGCTCTGTCTGTCTGTCTCTCTGTCTGTGTTCCTACTGATTACTCAGTAGAGCAACATAATGGATCGCTGTAGTCTCTCAGCTCTCTCTCTTGCTGTCTGTCTGTCTGTCTGTCTGTGTGTCTCTCCCTCTCTCTTTGTCTCCGTCAAAGATAGGGAGACAGACGTCTCCCTATCTTTGTCTGTCTCTCTCTGTCTCCCTCTTTGTCTCTGTCTGTCTCTCTCTCGCCCCTGCCTCTCTCTCTCTCTCTCTCTCTCTCGCTCTCTCTCTCGCTCTCTCTCTTGCTCTCCAAGAGGCGTAGACCTGAGGACACATTGACCACCGACACACACACACACACACACACACACACACACATACACACACAAGACACACACACACACCACACACACACACACACGAGACACACACACACACACGAGAAACACACACACACACACCACACACACACACACACGAGACACACACACACGAGACACACACACACACGAGACACAGACACACACACAAGACACTAGACATAATCTATAAGTGACACCTCACCTCTGTTGTGCTGCCTTGTCGAGGTGTTGCCATGGTGTCATCACACCGCCGTTGTGTTGTCCTGGAGCGAGAGAGAGAGAGAGAGAGAGAGAGAGAGAGAGAGAGAGAGAGAGAGAGAGAGAGAGTTCATTACTGCGTGGCATGTTGACCCTGCACCCGCAGCTGGAGGTAATGGGGGAGGGCGGACCACCAGGGGTGCAGATGGGACCCCCTGCCGGCTGGGTGTATGCTGGCCTCGTACACTCGAGTATATTACAGAGGTCTCTATTAGCCCCACGAGGCCCGGCCTCAGCCTGCTGCCAGCAGGACAGCAGAACACAACAACATTCAGCTCACATAAACATTACAAGGGGGCGCCAGTAGCTCAGGAGGTATAAGAGCGGTTGTCTGGCAACAGGAAGGTTGCTGGTTCGATCCCCGGGCGCCACCTAGCTAAGTGTCGAGGACGCCACCTAACCCTAACTGCTCCTGACGTGTTGGTTGTTATCCTTGCATGGTTGGCACCGCCGTCGGTGTATGAATGTGTGAATGTGAGGCAACTATAAATCGCTTTGGATAAAAGCGTGATATAGAGTATATAAATGAAAGCCATTTACATAAAAGCGTGTGAGAGGAGAAAAGCATCGAGGAATACTGGACTGAGATCAGAACAACGTAACCAGCAACATTATTCTTCATTGTTATGTTGTGTTTCCACCTGCACTACAAAGTAACCTTTCGATCTGCAGCTATTTCTAAAATTAACAAATATCTCGACGACTAACCATCCGTTAGTTCATCCGTCGAGGGACACACACACACACACACACATACACGCACCACACACACACACACGCACCACACACACACATACACGCACCACACACACACACGCACCACACACACACCCCTTGGGGGAAGTATAGCTACAATCCAAGTCACTACAGGTTGCTGAGGTCGGAAACCTTCCCTAACCTCCGTAACGTGTTTGAATCGGGAGCCAGATCATATTTATTATATTTATTTAGGCCGCTTCTCCCCCAATGCAGTTTCTAACCCGTTGTGAACCTCTGGTTGTGGAGAAAAGAGTTCTATTCTACTGTGAACGGAAGGGAGCGAGTGGTGAGACAGGAGCACTGTTTCTGTAGTCTCTCGCCCACCGTCACGGTCGCCACGGCGACAACCCGCCTCAGGGCTCCGTGCTGAAGCTCCACTTTAACAACTGACAGCCTGAGAGATCGTACAACGGCTGTTGTGATGTTTGTCCCCTGGAAGAAGTTATAGCAGTGATGCCAAAATTAGCTCCAATAAAGCTGTTGTTCATGAAGTTCATTAATTTGGTAAGTTGTTAATTATAATCCATGAGCTTAACGTTTTGTGTTCATTTTGTTCGGCATAATTGTGGCGTCACGTGAGTCTCCTTCCGGAAGCCTTCCCACGACTTCCTCAACTCAGAAGGTAAAATATGTGCGATAAACTTTCCCTTTACTGCACCTTTTAAAATGTGTTATAAAATGTGTGGAAGCGGGGGAAAAAGGAACAATAAAAAAAAGCAGACATAAAAAATAGAAACGTAACTAAAACAAATAAAAGCACCACCTGTAAAAGCTGGCATCAAATTCACCACAAAAATAACTGATGATGAGACAGTTCCTCACCGTAGTCAGTCTAGTTTTGACTTTGACTTTGACAGTGACAGTAGGCATGCAGTAGGCAGGCCTATGTGGTACTGTGTTGTGTCAATCAAAAGGCAGCTACTGAAATCCATGCTTCTGATTGGCTCAAAATGTAGTGACATCATTAGCCAATAGTGTTTAGTAAAACCTGATGGTCACTCGAATCCAACCAATGAACTCATTCACTTATTCTCTTGTTGGCAATTAAAAAAGTTACCCTTTTATAGGTTGATAACCGGATGCTCGGCTATACCCTTTTATAATAATTTAAATTTACTTTAAACTTGATAAAATTGTATCATCATCATGCAAACACCTCAAGACACGTCTGACACCCTGATAATTAAACGAGAGTTTCTTTAGAGAGAGAGTTGATTTCAGATCTCCAACAAACTATTTGTTTATGTGTGTTAGGCTCATGTTAGCTCAAAAACGTAGCCGTCGGTAATTACCGCACCATTTCTTGAACTATAAAGGCGGGAACATGAAACGTGAACATGAAACTACTTCCTTCCGAGCTTTGCCATTCATGTCCCGACGATGTTCGGATTGCTAACGGAATGCCCGGCGTCTTGGTGTACGGACCGTTGCTCGCGGCTGATTAAGGGGCGATAGGCGCGCGGCTACATAAATCAAAGACAACCGAGCCATCTCATTAGCCGGCCCGGCCGTTAAATCCACTAACAAGCGACAGTCAGAGGTGCTTCTTCACCCCCACATCATCACCATCATCATCATCATCGACCCCCCCTGATTACTCGTCGTCACCAACGCAACGCAACGCGACGCGGCCGCTGAACTCGCTGTGTTTTTGGCGCGGTTTTCGCGGTGAAAAATGAAACGCGAAAGTAGGTTGTTATGTACTAGAGATGACCATGTCTCTCTCTCGCTCTCTCTCTCTCTCTGTGGAATGGATGACCAAGAGGAATGGAGGAATCCTCACAATCGTGTGCTCCAACAACAACGGCAGTAATTCGTACTTTTTTTTCCCTCCACTCGTCCCCAAGGGCACATAGGGGACCCGGTAATTTCAATTACGGAGTTGTGTTACGCAGTTTTGCTCGATTTTAATATTCCTTTATATCAATTAATAATCCTTGACAGCAACATTATATCAAGGTATAAACCGTGAGGATGAAGGACGGACCATTACCTAATGTTTTTAATTACTTCCCCGTAATTTCAGGCGTGACGTAACCTGAATACTAAATGACTGCGCCTCGCACCCCTCCCCCCACCCCCCACCCACGCGACAGCTAGCTAACCAACGACGCAGACAAACGGCAACGCTAATGGCTAATCTGTCAGCTCAGCACAGAACAGTAGTGGCAGCTAACAGGCTAGCGGATAGCGGTGTAGCGCAACACAGGCCGTGGCCTCCGAGCACCTCACCTCCGGGGCTAACGTGCTAACGGGCTGCCGCTCACACGAGGGAGGAAGATGCTAATCAGCAGCGCTGTTACTTTTGTACCTTGAAGAAAAAGTGCTGAGGAGCCACATTTCCAAAGTAAGAGCGCGTGTCACCTGGCGTTAGCTTGACCTTGGACCTCCGCCGTGACTTCCTGAGGAGTAACATGTTGCGAGGAGGAGGAAGAGGAGGAGGAGGAGAAGGAGGGGATAACGAGGGAGGAAGGAGGCTTAGTGTTCCTTCATTTATTTTTCATTGTGTTTTTTTTTCCCTTTGCGTTATAATGAGCCTTGAGCACCTAGAAACGCACCGTTGAAATCCAAGGTTGTTATCGTTAAAAAAATATTATACATATGATATTGATTATTTATGATTCTTAATAACAGAAATCTGAGTAAAGTTGTTTTTGGATGGCACCTTTTTAAAACAAAGTTCGCTGCGTAGTTTATTGTCATGTAGAGTGTGTTGTAATAACAATAACAATTATAACAATTATATTAACAATTATAACAAATGTACCACCGCAAGACCGGCCCATACAATAAACCTCCCTTAGCAATAAAGTAGTGCTGGAGAGACCATTGTGAAACAATTCTATTACAATACGATTAAGATGATAAACCTTGGGGTTAGGGCCGGATGAAATGCATATGGCTTAGAAGCTGTAGATATTGGAAACTACGTTTTTGTATTTAAGGGTTGAATGTTAAAGGTTGTAACGAAGGTAGGTGGGGTGGTGTAGGCCAGGTGGGTGCTCCGGACAGCAATGGCAGACGACAGATTGTGACCAGTTAGACCATTTATTGAGAACGGGTCCAAAGGTACAGGTCTCCAACACACAAGGACAGATTAATATACAATAGAGGCATCATATAAAGATAAAGCAGCTGACGTCGGTGCACCTCACTCCCCTTCGCCACCGTGGAGAGACCGGCTCTCCACTAGTTATTCCGTCGGAAGTGACGCAAGCCAAACCTAACTAGGCAAGCGCTGTATAACAAGAGGTGCGCCCCTAGTGGCGCTATTCAATGTCTGACCGTTACAAGGTTCATCAATTTACAAATTCAGAGTTTTTCTTAGCCTCCTGCTAGCGTGTCATGTGGCTAGCGTGTCATGTGGCTACAGGTCATGGTGGCTAGCACGTCATGTGGGCTAGCGTGTCATGTGACTAGCGCCATCATGTGGCTTAGCAGTGTCCATGTTGGCTATCAAGGTCAATGTGGCTAGCGTGTCTTGTTGACTGTGGCTAGCATGTCATGTTGCTAGCGTGTCATGTGGCTACGTGTCATGTGGCCTAGCCTGTCATGTGGCTATGCAGTGATCCATGGTGGCTTAGCCAGGTCTATGGGCTAGCCAGGTCATGTTGGCTAGCCTGTCATGTGGCTAGCAGGTCATGTGGCCTAGCAGGTCATGGTGCTAATGCGTGTCATTGTGACTAGCGTGTCATGTGTCCAGCACGTCATGTGGCTAGCGTGTCATGTGACTAGACAGTGGACTAGAGTGTCATGGCCTTGCGTGTCATGTGGCTAGCAGGTCCATAGTGGGCTAGCCATGTGCATGTGGCTAGCATGTCATGTGGCTGGGCATGTATGTGGCCAGCGTGTCATGTGACTAGTGGCTAAGACATGTCGATGTTTCTAGCGTGTCATGTGGCTTGCGTGTCATGTGGCTAGCAGGTCATGTGGCTAGCAGGTCATGTGGCTAGCGTGTCATGTGGCTAGCAGGTCATGTGGCTAGCGTGTCATGTGGCTAGCAGGTCATGTGGCTAGCATGCCATGTTTCTCGCGTGTCATGTTGCTAGCGTGTCATGTCTCTAGCGTGTCATGTGGCTAGCATGCCATGTTTCTCGCGTGTCAAGTGGCCGTGCATGTGGCTAGCAGGTCATGTGGCTAGCAGGTCATGTGGCTAGCGTGTCATGTTGCTAGCGTGTCATGTCTCTAGCGTGTCATGCGGCTAGCATGCCATGTTTCTCGTGTGTCATGTGGCTAGCGTGTTATGTTCATGTACTGCATGAAGGAATGAACCAATGAATCATACTTGATGTTTTCAATTGTGATGTTTTCTACGGAACAAAAAAATATTTACGTTTAAGAAAAAAAACTACAAACTAAAACGTAATCCTAGAATATAAACTCCACTGTACCGTCTCATGGAACAATACCATGAAGATGAAGAGGAACAATTAACGAAAATTAATTATTGAAGGCCGGTCGTAACGATGACACGCGGCCAATCTTCCCTTTTCACGGCGGCTCGCGTTCTGAGTGCGCTAAGCAGCCGATTCTGCACATTAATACGAATTAATGTTCATTAAGACTCTAATTGCCCCCCCGCCCCGCCCCATCCCCCCCCCCCCCCCCCCCACCCCCCGCCAACAAAATGAGACCATTTTTCAGGGATGGGTTGGGGGAGGGGGAGGGGTTTATAGCATGGCTTTATCTCTGTAACGCTGATAAGATTATCCCCTCCCTCCGTCGCTAGATCTCTCTCTCTCTCTCTCTGTTTCCTGTCTCTCTCTGTCTCCTCTCTCTCTCTCTGTCTCTCTCTCTCTCTCTCTCTCTCTCTCTCTCTCTCTCTCTCTCTCTCTCTCTCTCTCTGTCTCCTCTCTCTCTCTGTCTCCTCTCTCTCTCTCTCTGTCTTCTCCTCTCTCTGTCTCCTGTCTCCTCTCCTCTCTCATCTCCTGGTCCTCTCTCTCTCTCTCTCTCCTCTCTCCGTCTCTGTCCTCCTCTCTCCTCTCTCTGTTCCTTCTCTCTCTCTGTCTCCTGTCTCTCGTCTCTCTCTCTCTCTGTCTCCCTGCTCTCCTTGTCCTCTCTCTTTATTCCGTATCCTGCCTCTCTCTAACTCTCTCATCTCCTCTTTCTTCCTGCTCCTTTCTGCTGGTCTCTCCTCCTCCTCTCTCTTCTCATCCATCTCTCTCTCTTCTCTCTCCTCCTCTTCTTCTCTCTCTCTCTCTCTTCTCGTCTCTCTCTCTCTCTCTCGTCTGTCCTGTCTCCTGTCTCTCTCTCTCTCTTCTCTGTCTGTCTGTCTCCTGTCTCTCTCTCTCTGTTTCTCTCTTCTCTTCTTAGTGGGGCGATCCGTCATTCTGAAGAACGGTGAATCGTAAGGCAAAGCGTTTGTGAGCGAGCCAAGGTGGGGGGTGAGGGTTGGGTGAGGGTGGGGGGGGGGGGTGAGGGAGGGTAGGGGGGAGGGAGGTGAGGGGCGTGATGGAGGCAGATGCCCCGAGTCGGGGGCCAAAATGGACTGTCCAGTGGGTCATTAAATCATACGTGTGTGTGTGTGGTGTGTGTGTGTGTGTGTGTGTGTGTGTGTGTGTGTGTGTGTGTGTGTGTACGCGTGTGTGTGGTGCTGGCCCTTTGCTAACGGCCGGCGGTGGCGACGGCTGATTGGCGTTCTCCGCCGTCCCCCTCGGCCAATCAGAGAGACGTCCCTGGCACGAGATAAACAAATATGATCAAGAAGAATAAGAGTCTCGTGTGACGTTGACACCCTGGGGTGCCGGGGCGGGGGGGGGGGGGGGGGAGGGGGGGGGGGGCGTTGATGATATTCGGGGGGGAAAGGAAAACAGTTTTCTGGAAGCAGCAGATTATGAAAACATTAAGCAACAATTAGTGTAATGAGAGTTATTGAAGCAGGAGAAGGTGGCGGAGCCAGCTGTGTACGTCTGGTCCCAGCATCTGGCTGCAGGACCGTGGGGGGTGGGGTTGGGGGGGGGGGGGGGGGGCTTCATTTGTTAAGGGGTCGGCGTGATGCCGGCCCGTGATTGGACGAGCCGCGTGGCGCTAATGTTCGCTGCGCCAGATATGACCTCACGGGCTGATTAATGAGCTGTCCTCCTCCTCCTCGTCCTCCTCCTCCTCCTCGTCGGCGTCGTCGTCGTGTGTCACCTCGCGGCGCACACTGCCGCGGTGCACACGCCGGGGCACCTGGGAGTTGTAGTTAATATTCTGCCTGTCAGTCACGCGGCCACACCGGGGGAATGGTTGCCATGGGGATGACGTCCCTCCTCCCACCCACCCACCCGCCCCGCTGCGATGCTGAGAGCTGCACGCTGTGTGTGTGTATATGGATTAATATATAATGACTGCACAATGATAAACTCCTGAATAATACAGATGGTATTTATTACGTCCAACGATAATGAATAAATAGTGTACTCAGAGGACAACAACAGAGCTGGTTTCTGGTCCGACCGCACCCCAAAAACACCAAAGATAACAATAGAAGAAGAAGAAGAAGAAGAAGAAGAATAAGAAGAAGAAGAAGAAGAATGAGTTCAACAATCACTTGACCTTCAGTGCGTTTGATATTTTGATAAAAAATATAAACATTTTAAAAGACTTTTTGTGTGTGTGCGTGTGCATGTGTGTGTGTGTGTGCGTGTGCACCTGAGCCAATCGGTAAAACAATCAGTAAGATACTGTGTGGCCTGCAGCTAAGTGCTTTTTGAGTGCCGTCCTCTTTATCCGTGTTCTCCGTCTGTGATCTTGGAAGACGTTGAAATCCCAATCACAGCGCGCATGACGACAGCACAACACAGGAAACACGTCGATATTCAGCACAACACACACACACACACACACACACACACCAACACACACACACACACACAGGTGACACTAATACATCAACATTACATTAGCCCCCTGCGTTCAGAACAGTGCGTTGATGTATAAGGAGAGAATGCAGGAGAGAAGCTCCCTTGACGTGAGCCAAGGAGCCTTCACACCTGCAGCGAACTCACCTGTGGTTTGGACGGGCGGAGGCGATGGAGGAGCTCTGGTTATTAACAACCTGCCACGACACATCTGGAGAGGTCCCGCCGCCTAGCAGCCCACGCGAACCCTGCCGCGAGGGAAGTCCTCCGACCTCACAAGTATTAACTTTACTGCTATCTATATCGATATATATATATATATAGATATCCAACTGATTATTATCCTGCGGAAAAAACTGAAATGATAAGTGAAACAAATAACAGTACGTTGTAAAGTAGTAACTTATATAGAATTACTCAAATGAAGTCCAAGTGCTTTACGAGTACCTCGATATTGCACTGGTATGACTAGAAGTTACATCGTCAAATTACTGGATTCAACCAGTGCTAGACTACTGCGCCAGCACCACAGTACATATTCCCACCAGGATGGCTGGAGCAAGCGGCCGTTGCTATGGAGACAGACCAGGTGTGCCTTAGAAATTGTCACCGAACCCACACAAAAATAAGCAAATTTAAGTGGGCCAAATGCAAGACCCAAACGATTGTCAACACTTATTACGGGACAGCGTTGTACATATTGAATGTGCCATGGGTTGTATTTTTTATAAGAATGCCATAGTTACTTATTCAAATGTTCTGTGAATGATAACGCGGTGATTTTGGCCGCGTGTCATCGTTACGACCGGCCTTCAATAATTTTGTCGTTGCCGTTCACGTAAAGTTTACCGCCACTGGTGTTCGTTCTGATCGGCGTTGAACTGTTCATTCCAATACATCTCCTTTTATTGCCCAGCCCTCTCTAGGAAGTGACAAAAAAAACCCATCAGAAATTACATGACTAACAAGTGAGGATGCGACCACGGCATCAATCCCGGTTAGGGACCGCTGCCGTGGTTCCCGGGGGAAATTACTTTAAGAGGCTGCTGTGCATCACCTCCAACACGTGTTACCACCACCACCACCACCACCACACCACCATCACACCCGGCGTGGCGTGGCGTGGCGTGACGTGATGCTGCTAACTACCCAACCCCTCGTGGCGCGGAGGAGAAGAAGTCCCGCCTACCAACGACGAACCGTGGCTCGCGGCTGCTGCCACGGCGGTGATTTTGGCGGGACGGCGGACGACGGAGATCGAACCCGCGAACCCACTTTTTCTTCTTTTCTTCTTCTCCCTCGCAGCGGTCGGAAGCCCAGCTGCTACCGGTGAACCGGGGCATGGAGGAGGGGATGAGGAGCGTGGAGGAGGAGGGGATGAGGAAGGCGAGGAGTAAGGGGATGTAGGAGGGGAGGAGGGAAGGGGGAGGAGGGTGGGGGAGGATGGCCAGGGTTCAGAGATGGATGGGCCCCCCTGGGCCCGGGGGCCCCCGCGGTGCGGGCGGCTTATTGGTCCACACTGGGTCCCAGACGGGCGCCTCATCCATCAGAATCTGCGCGGCGGCCGCGGGGTGGTGGTGGCGCTGGTGCTGTCTCGGGGGTGGGCTGGGCAGGCTGCTGAACAGCTAAGCTAAATGCGCCGCGCTCCCACTTATCAGAATCAGAATCAGAATCAGAATCGCTTTATTCGCCAAGTAGTTTTCACATACGAGGAATTTGCTGTGGTTGTTGGTACATACAGACAGACAACAGCCCTTAGCGCAGCCCTTAGCCCGGCGTCCCCTCCGCTTGAGTGCCCAACCGCCATTTATACAACAACAACAAAACCAGTCGCCGGCGCCCACCAATGAGGGGTGAAAGGTGAGCTTTGAATATTTCATCTGAAATTAGATTTATGTAAATTCTAAAACGTGTGCCACACTGGTGGCGGTGCGGGGTTGTTTATTCATCAAGTGAATTGGCTGTTATGGGAAGATGAAAGATGCCGTATGCTCTGGCACACAGAACGGACCCTCCTGGAGGATTCTGGATGATTGATAAACTCAATCCCACTCCATTTGATTAGCTCGCGTTCCCTCGCTTCCCCCCAGACAGTCGGGATCGCCGCAAATTACGACCGACCGGGGCGACGGGAAGGATGGTATTCATTTGTTTGACGTACAGGATGGAGCGGCTAGCGGTGAGACAAAGTGGTCTGATCCACGCGATGACGCCACCGTAACCCGACGCGTGACACCAGCCACCGCTGGTTAGAAAACATTAGCTTTGGCAGGATCCCCAAACGGTACTGAAAAGTGCAGCCGTCTCCAGCTGGCAGACAGGCGGCCGTGACTGAAGCCGGAATTGATGCGTTGCGAGAATTGAGTTTGGATTAAGCTTAAATTTAATGTAGGTGTGTGTGTGTGTGTGTGTGTGTGTGTGTGCATGTGTGTGTATGATACAACTGTCCTATGATTCAGAGTGTCACCCCATAGACAGATAGTGAGGCCCCTGGTGTCCCTCTGTGACCCCCGAACCTCGAACATGAATAATGGATGCTAAGAACGGGCGGCCATTTCCATATTTTTGAAACTAACCCTATTTCATAATATCATAATAACAAAAATAACTCCAAGATGTCGTTCGCCTTTTCTCTCTTGGAAGACCGAAACGGCCACCAATTGCCCAAGTTGGCGGCCGTGTCGTTACAGCGGCAATTTAAATTAGTATGGAGACAGAGAGAGTTCGTGTCGCGCTAAAAACACTCACTCCGGTCGCTTCTCTGTGATCACTCACATGAGAGAGAAACCCCCGGAAGGATCCACAGAGGAAGCTTTATCGCCGAGCCTTTGGTTTGATGATAAAGTCGCTTCTCTGCTGATTGCATCATTAGCCGCCGCGCTGCAGTGACTTTCACGGCATCTGAAGTCACTCGGCGTCGTCGTCGTTGTCGGTGGCCGGCGGAATAATTGTACCCGCCATAAAGCGAGGACGCGGGGACAGCTCGGGCCACAGTCCACCGCCACCACTCTCTCGGGGGCAAAACACAAAGTGAGAGGAATTGGGAGAATGACGACAGATCCAGACTCAAACTTCCAACCCGTCACTCAGCCGAGAGACAGTTGGCAAACCGGACCGGAAGAAAGGAATATTTCCTGTATCCCTCTCTCTCTCTCCTTCAACAAATGTACTCTTTGTAAGTGTCTGCCAACTTCCCCAAATGTAAATGTAAATGATAATGTAAACACTACGATAATAAACTTCATTCAGTTTACAAAGCGCCTGGATCGAAGCAGAAATAAAATAAAATGGCTTTCACTAAGAGATGGACATCAGGAAGACTTCGATCCCCTCCGCGACCGGAGGCCATTTGTTCCACGCCTCTCTGAGATTCATCGATATCCGCCCTCCAACGGACGTCCTGTGCGGACACCGTGAATGACATCATCCTTACGACACGACACCGGCACGCTTCACCGGCGCCCGGACCTCGCCGACCAGAAAACGAGGGAAACTATCGACCGGCGTTCTCCGGTCGGGATGCTCGGTCTGGTGCTGCCGGTCGGTGATTTAGGTCGCCGTCGGCGCCTGGAATTCAATCGACTCAACCAAAACAAGCAATTGGTCCTCAGGTACCGTTGAGGGACACGGTCATATTCTACCGAGTCTGTCCCCACGCTGTCCCGCACTTCATTAAAACAGTTCAAGACCTTTTGGTATTTTGTGTCCATGGAGTAAACTAAGCACTGGAGTATTTTCCATTCCTCTGTCGTCGTCGTCGTCGTCGTCGTCGTCGATGTGGGCTGATTCAGGGAGGCAGCCCGTGTGAATGAGTGATAATTGCTTTTTGCTGGGTTATAGAGGCA
>PIJE02000754.1:17866-80366 GCA_002895965.2 Coryphaenoides rupestris
AAGATCGGCGAGAGAGATAGAGCGAAGGAACTCACGCTATACATTACCCAGTGCACTCACAGTTCCTAGTCAGTTCTCTTCTTCGGGGGGGCGGGGGGGGGGGGGCGGGGGGGGGGGGGGCGGCGTTGGGGTGGGGGGGTGGACGGTGGGCGCGGTTAGCGTCGTAGGGGGGGCCTCTGCCCGTGCGTCTCGGTCTTACCGAACACACACACACATCACCACACATACACACACACACCCACACCACACACACACAGTACACGACCAGATTCAGAAACAACGACCGCGTCTCACGACTCTTTCAGCGTATCCGCCGTAGCGTTACACACCTGGCGTCAACAGTGAAAATAAACGCGTCGGATTTCTTTTGTGCGGATAATTATTCGCCGACATTTTTTTTCATTTTTCGTACATTTTGCCGCCGGATATTCGCGTCGCAGCGTGACCGTGTCTACAGAATATGTTTACTTGCTTTTTTTTTTACTTTACACCTACCAGTGGACGCGATTCCCACCCTTTCCTCGGGAGGGATGGGTGGTGGTGGTGGTGGAGTGGGTGTGTGGGGTGGTGCGGTGGAGGGTCGGTGGGTGGTGGTGGTCGGGGGGGGGGGGGGGGGGGGGGGGGGGGGGGTTTTAACTAGCGAGGATTACGGAATCAACAGCGACGGATAAAAGGACAACGAAATGAATAAAATAACCACCCCGAAATGCAACGAGCACAACAATGTTTACAAAAAGCCTTGTCCCCTGTTGATGTCGCATTAAGCCACCTAATCACGGAGTCACAGACGGGGTATCAAGGCAACGACATATGAATGGGGAAATAGTCGCCGACGGCGCTGTGGCATTTCCTGTACTATTGAGCCACAGTGCCCAGAAACGGGACGGCCGTGGAAAAACACACTTCCTGACGTTCCATATCGATTATTCATTTTTTATTATTAACCCATGGGTTACTCACACTTGTGCTTGCTACGTCTAACCCTACCCCGCTCGTTTTTTCTGCCTACCCCTGGTCACTTCTCCTACGCCGCTATATTTACACAAGCGACCTGCCCCGACCATCTCCTGCGTCCTATTTGCGTAGCCCTTTTCGTTTTTCTCTTTTTTTTTCATCAAAAGTGCTCTCAATAACTTCGAAAGTATCGGTTCAAACCTGGGTTGGAACCTGTTTTCAAAGTGCCGTCTTTTAAAAGCGTCGTCGCCTATTTTTATCTTAATTCTAGTGGTGCTCTCGGCATAAGGCGCTGCAACTAAAGAGAAATCCACCTCTCTTGGCCTGCCCGCAAAGAGGGAAGGCTTCCGCTGTACACCTTATCAACTTTCAGAGACGCCGTAAAAAACCGAGAAGATCACGATTAAACGATATAGATTGCTCGCTTCTATCTCATTTAATATCTCTTTCCATCCCCCGGCGTCTACTTGAAAACGAATCTCACAAACCTGAGTCAGGGTCCGCTTTAGCCACCATCGGTGAGACCGCTCTTCGCCTCAGTCGGCGTTTGGGAGGTTCAAGTCCAGGGATGCTACAACAACTGCATTCCCGCCAATCGCACGGGGAATCCGGATCCCGGAGCGCATAAACTCAGCCAGAGACCCGGGGCGTCTCGCCCGCGATCCGCAGCCTTTTACACTCCAAGGTTAGCATTAGACGACTTCGTACGCCTCAAGACGAAAGAAAAGCCACAGACTAGTCATACGGCGGACGACATTTCTCGTACCATTTCGCTGCCCACTCACCCGCATCACCTTCATGCTCATTCAAACAGGACCAATATACGTCCTGTCGGGGGGGGATTCAACCAACTCGTGCCGCTCGCCGACGCGCGCTCACTTAAAAACGACGTGTCTACGGCAATATCGTTTCGCTGCACACACCCGAACCTTTCGTTGTGTTCCGCGCACCCGATTCTGCTAGGGAGCGTCTCAACCGGGGCCTCGCGTTCGCCCAATCCCTGCCTAATTTTTTTTTTCCCCAGAAGTCACCTTGTCCCGCTGCCGACCCTTCTGCCCCGCTCTTGCGCATATGATCCCACAAAGACCAATACCCAGCCGCCTCGCCCCTTGCCACATCCATTGTCAGGGACACGCTCGGCCCCCCACCACGACGTTAACCACGCTCCCGAGAGAACCGCCCCGCCACCCCGAGCGGACAACCATCCACGCCGCCTCTTGACACACATCCTATCCTTCCGTTAATCCCGGACCTGTCTTCAACGCGCTCGCAGCCGACAGGGGCGCCAGGTTGCATGGTTTTAATCGCCTCAAGCTGGACTAATCTGTTTCCTGCTTTTTTCGCGGTCTCTCGCGGCCTTCAACACACGCCCGTGGCAATGTGTGTGGTGGCGGTGTGTCCTAAGTGGATCGCGTCGACAAAAAAAAACGTCGTCTCCGCATGTTGAAATCACCCGCGCTGATTCATTGCTTGGGGGTTGGCGGCGGGTTCAACCCCGATGCGTTAAGGAAAGTATTGCGTACAAACTGGACCAGACGCGGCCCTTTCACCTAAGTGATGAGGTGGGATGCGAAATGTGTGTGTCGTTCGTGTGGTGTGTCGGAGGGGAGGGAGGGTTTTTTTGTTGTGGACGCTGAGTACTACTAGAAGTTTGTGTGTGTACCTGTATGTGTGTGTGGCGTGCTACTTTACTCTATCCCCGAACGCCTCCGACTTCGCCCCGCTATACAAATGGCGACAACGCTGCATGCAACTTATACGTTTTTCTCTTTAACAAAACGCTAACACATGCATAGACAGCGCCGCCTTTCAATAGCTGCGTGTGTCGGGTCCATGCGGAATACAATGGTGATGCTCAGTGGACTATTTATGTGCTAACTTGTGATGTGACGGAGCCGTATTTCAGGCCTGCCAAGGCCAGGCCAGCCAGTCAGGCCAAGGCAACCAGCCTCGAGGGTGTAGCAAAGGCAAGAATATTGGAGAGAGAGAGAGAGAGAGAGAGAGAGAGAGAGAGAGGAGGCGAGTGGCTGATTTTCTGGAAAGCAGCCGACGTCTTCTTCTTCTTCGGTTGCCTCCTCGATTCCCAGCAGAGGTGAGCTGTGTCAATACGGAACGCTTGATTGTGTGATATCCTCTGAAACCAAATAACCTGTTTATTCCAGAGGAGCTCTCGCCGTTCCCCCGCCATCTGCCCAAATGTTCGACTTCCACTGACAAACGGGGACCAAAAAAAAATCTTGATGTCCCTTATCGCCTCTTCGTGGAAATGACACGAAGAGACGTCAGAAATCAGCCACAGATTTTTCACGTGTAATATATATTTTGTCTCTAATAACTCTATTTTTAATACTACGTTTTCGAATGTGTTCCTGAATTAGCGTTTCATTTGTTTGTCGGTGTGCCCGGCTCGCTGGCTTCTCCTTCAAAAAAGAAAAAAAATATAATAATAATAACACGAGATAACGGAGGAGAGATTTGCATATCCCTATATACCCATTAAAAAAGTGTCACGCAGAAGTCACAAAGTTCCTTAATTTAAATGAAATCCTTTCCTGCAAGAGCAAAACCGCATGAGGAACACGGTCTCTCTTTTTGTGTCTTTATCTTTATCTTTATCTTTATCTTTTTTTTTTAAAGGTTTTTAGCGGAGATGACGCCGCCGCCGCCGTCTTTTTGCTTTTTTTTTGCGTTTTAAGAAGATTTGTCGAGCATCAGGAGCGACGTCTTTAGCGGGGGGACCGCGTGGGGTTCTTGATGATAGGCGCCGACCCCCCGCCGCTGCCGTCGGACCTCCCACAGGGACCCCTTTTCGGCGCGCCCTCACCCCCCCCCCCACCTAAAAAACTCGATGTGGAGCGTCCCGGTCGGTGGGGGGGGAGGGGGGGGTGTGTACGAGCACGGGTGAGAAGGAGTGCTGTCAAGTTGCTCCGCCACCCATGGGGCAAAGGTGTTATTAATGTAATATAACACATAAAACCCACGGGCACGCCTTTGAACATTCCCATGTGAACCGCCATGTTGTGCCGAGCGTCTGCGCCCGTGTGTGTGTGTGTGTGTGTATGTGTGTGTGTGCGTGCGTGGTGTGTGTGTGTGTGTGTGCGTGTGTGTGTGTGTGTGTGTGTGTGAGACGCACTCAGACAAAATAAGTGCCAACAAAAAAAAAAGGGAAGATAGCGTGTGACCTTGTCAGGAAAAGTGTCTCCTGGAAGTCACTGATGGATCGCTGCTCCTGCTGCTGCTGTTGCTGCTGCTGCTGCCTCCGAGGCAAAACTTTCTTACTTTGGCCTCTTGACGCTAAGAGTTTAAAAGTATATCTTTGTTTATTTTTCTGGCGCGTTTCTTTATTCTTTTAGTCTCGTGTGGGGGCCCCGGTTTCCTCAGAGTCTTGCTGTTGTTGTTGTTGTTGTTGTTGTTGTTGTTGTCGTCGTTGTATTTCTATGACGACTCGCATGTCGACTCTGTGCAGATGACACGCCGCAATTTACTGTCTTCCTCCTCAGCCACTGTTTTGGTTCTATGAGATTATAATTAGCTATTACAAGTCAACCCTTTAACCTCTATTATATTATGCATGTATGATTACCGTACCGCTGCTTTTTTTTTAAGTAAAACAAATCCTGATTTGTATGTATAAACTGTAGAAAGACACATCGGCGGAACAGACAGAAACGGTGAATAAACCGTGGTGTTGGTGTCGGTGTTGTCCGGTTCCGCCTGAGCACACCGCAGCAAGAACACTTCATGAACACTGAACACACAAACACAACGGAGCGGTGGAACGTACAACGCGCAAACGAGATGCGTGGCTCAGAGTACATTGCCTTCATCCGCGTCCATTTAGTCAGACATCGGCGCGGATGAAAGGTTCGGTCAAAGTTCAAAGTTCACTCACAGCAACGCTTCCGTCGGACTGAAAAAACAAAAAAAAAAACCCACTCCGAAAGGGAAGTGGTTAGGAGCCTTGTGAAGAAAATCTGTGCTGTGTAGGGTTGGGGGTGGGGTGTGTGTGTGTGTGTGTGTGTGTGTGTGTGTGTGTGTGTGTGTGTGTGTGTGTGTGTGTGTGTGTGTGTGTGTGTGTGTGTGTGTGTGTGTGTGTGGGTGTGGTGTGTGTGTGTGGTGTTGTGTGTGTGATGTGTGTGGGGGGGGGGGTGGGGGGGGCAGGCGGTTAACCGGGAGCCCAGCTCTTGATCGATCTCCGGTCAAGGCGGAAAGACGCGTGGGGGGCCGGGGGGGGGTGGTGGGGGGCGCGGGGTTCGCTGGGGAGCGCCGTGCTCCTCCTTAACTTACTGATTTGACCTTTGACTTTTGACCGCTCGAGACCAACGCTCAGTGGCCGGCGCCGCCGCGGCACTGCTCACTCCTCTCTCATCTCTTCTCGCTCTCGTTTTTCCGAAAATACTGTCAGAGCGCGGTTACAGCCGGAGTCAATCAGCGAACACCGTGGCTCCTCGCGTCGATCAGTTGATGTCCTGAGAATGGCGCAGGGCGGGCTTTGGATTGTTTGTCGTCTTTTTCACAGTCCGGTGTCGTCTAGTGTGTGTGTGTGTGTGTGTGTGTGTGTGTGTGTGTGTGTGTGTGTGTGTGTGTGTGTGTGTGTGTGTGTGTGTGTGTGTGTGTGTGTGTGTGTGTGTGTGTGTGTGTGTGTGTGTGTGTGTGTGTCGTGTGTGTGTGTGTGTGTGTGTGTGTGTGTGTGTACGTGTGTGTGTACGTGTGTGTATACGGTAGCGTTTGCTGCTGTTAAAAGAACACACCGACGCAAAACGCAACACAGCTAATGTTGTCTTTATTCTCGGCCATACAGTCATGCCTTATCGATCGCACTTGAGAACAGACAGAAGAGTAGCTTCCTCAACGCCGAACGTCTCTCTCTCTCTCTCTCTCTCTCTCTCTCTCTCTCTCTCTCTCTCTCTCTCTCTCTCTCTCTCTCTCTCTCTCTCTCTCTCTCTCTCTCAGGACAAGACCTCCCACTAAACGGCCACCCACATTTTGCACAGAAACAGTGCACCATTCTTTCAAACGACATTGTGGAAATGTGTGTGTTTGGTGGCTGGCTGGCTTAATTGGCCTCACCTGGCCCAGTTAAGAGTCTGGGGGGGGTGGGGCTGCAGGCCTGTGGTGCGTTGGCTAATCAGTGCACCACCGGTTAAGTCAGCCACCAGCACACACACTCGGGGAGAGCACTAGCATGCTAGCTATGTACCACCTGCTGCCATTTTACCAAACTTTACAATAAACCAGACTTTTCACCACAAACCTGCCTGTGTCCTTGGAGGAGTCCCGAACTAAGCCACGCAATGTGGCTTTGTAGCGCAAGCATGGCGACAAACCTCTTTAAAACACGATGGTGTGCCTAAACACGCTGCAATACCTACAGATATATATGTGGAGTGTGTGCACGGTTGACGACGTTTGGCTGATCAATGCACACAGGTACCCTGGAAATCCAGAGTTCTCGCGAGAGCACAATTTGAATTTGCTCAGCGAGTCACTCTGGTGATCAGTAAAATGCTCATTAGCTATTCCTGTTGATCCAACGTAAACCAATCACATCGGTGTATCTGATATAGGCGGGCCAGAAGCGGGCTAAACAGATGACGACAGCGCTGCGACGGAATCAGTCCGGAATCAGTCAGCAAACATTGCAAGATGGCTACGGATGAACACCGGCTTTGGCCGCTACAATAAAAGAGTTAAACTTGGCTTTTCCTCTAAAAGAGGAACAGAAGACGGCGCTCAAAGCTTTCCTTTGCAAGAAGGACGTTTTTGCTGTTTTACCGACCGGATACGGCAAGAGTCTAATCTATCAGTTAGCTCCGCTGGTAGCTAAGCGTATGGAGCTTAGCGAAAAACCCGATGGTGGTTGTGGTCTCGCCGTTGATCGCCCTTAACCAACTATTCTCATATTCTGCTTGCAAAAACGGCAAAAGTCGTTTAGTGGCTCCATTTCCATGAGGCTACATTTACGTCTCTGTCAAAACTATTCTCCAAAACAAACTCGTTTCCGTCTCTCTGGATACGTCACCCCGTGTATTCTTCTGATTGGTCGTAGTGTTATCCAATTGCGTGCAGTGATATTTTCAAACGCACGCTTGGCGCCGCCCCTCGAGTTGGGCCATTTTCATCGCTCATTACCAGACCTACAGCTTTCTAGATGTGGGTCTGGATTTCCAGGCTACAGCGCACAGGTTAAACCAGCCGTCACCACACACACACACACACACTCAAGTACTCACATGTCTCCCTTTCCCGCCTGCAATAAACCGTCTCCCTGTGTCCACGTCGTTAGAGAAATCCCATCAAAACCACTTTAGCCTCTAGCAAAAGGGTCATCCGCCACAATACACACATATATATACGATGTGAATATCGTGGTGTACAGTGTACCCCAGGGGGTTCCCAAACCATTTCATTCCGTGAACCACTTTTGGAGGTAAACATGTTGTGCGGCAAAATAAGCAACACGATCTCATCGGCGTGTCAAAGTGAGCTGGTCTTGTTGGATGCGTTCACAGCCATTTCCAGCGACTCGGAGGCAAGCACATCTGGCTGCAGGTGTTTCGATGGATTTGCGCTGACCCTGCGTGAACCACGATGCCGACGACTTGTCATACTTGACAAATATTTATTTGAATATGGGACTTTCTCCGGTTAAGTAAAGGTTAAATGAAAAGAAATGAATAGAAACGTGAAACCCCACTTCTCATCTTCAGACATCCTAATGAAATATAAATGAAGCGCGAGGCACGTAGGCATCCCGTCGATATTTCCCGGGTTCGATGCCCGCGGCCTCACCTGTTATATGCTGCGTACGGCAATCCGCGAGCGAGGTGCGAAGTTCCCCCGACCCGCTCCTTAATGAGCGCCGTCTTCGTCTTCATCACTGTGAGTCACTTTGGATAACAGAGTCGGTTAAACGAATTGTCGATAGCAATAGAAAGGGTTTCGTTCACTCTTCACTCACACCGTGTCTCTTCGGCCGTTGGCCTTCGATGTGATCACGTGACCAACTCATGGTCCCGCGCGAGCCAATCGTGAGCCGCACTCTTATGAGACAATGTGTGTGTGTGTGTGTGTGTGTGTGTGTGTGTGGGGGGGGGGGGGGGGGAGGCGGGAGGGGAGGCCTCTCATTCCAGAATTACTAATTTTAAATTAGTGAAATGGCTCATTGGAAAACACAAGCTATTTCAAGTCTGATTAGATTTGATGTGCTAATCAAAGAGGCTCTCTCAGTGTTGTGCTTCCTCACGGAAAACATACAGCTAATGGCGTTAACATGAGCATCGACGTACAGGTGCAGCTACCCGTTACCCGTTGTCGTTGCACACGGAAGGCAAAACAAGCATCGCTGCAAGGTCACTGTCAAAAAGTTGTGGGTTCGAACCCCCGATGGCTGCAGTCATATCTGTTGGCATCCTTGAGCAAGATGCCCTAATTCGTACCTTCTCGCTAATGACTCGCATACAAAACTCCACCGGTCCCCCGGTGGAGTCGGGAGGGCAAAGATCATATTATAAAATAGAAAGATGAGAAGAAATGCACCACTTGTTATAAACACCTAACACATTCCCAGTTCACGGATAAAGGCGCGGATGATCGGAGAGTTGAGTCTTCATGTGTGTACCCCCGCATGTTCCCAGTCGCCTAATGTGGACCACTGAGGGCAAGGCCTCCTGATCATCAAGACAAACTGTGGAATGTGTACTTTTTCTGTTGACAATGAGGTCAGTTACATGATAATGAGGTCAGTTACATGATAATGAGGTCAGTTACATGATAATGAGGTCAGTTACATGATAAAATGTCCAATTTTCCCCACGTTCAGATACTACAACACGCAGTAGCGGCTGCAACATCCAACACAAATACACACAAATATCAAAGTAAATCAGTAATATTTATCTTTTCACAGACGCAAGATCACAAAGTGCTTCACAAGGACAAATATGCAACATACAGAGAAGTCCAAGGACCACCAGGGTGTGCGGGCGCCGCGTTCAAACGTCTGTCCGCCATTTTGAGACTCCTTTGTGCAAACGGCTGTGGTCGGTAAAATGGGAGAGAAGCGCCGCCGCCGCCGTGACAACGCGTGAGCAAAATAAATGACTCCTTAATGAGATGTGAGCCTCGTGTCTTGTCTCCGTTTTGCTGCTCCCTCGTGAGCGCGCCAAAAACGAATCAGAATATTTATCAGACGACGTGTTAATTGATGTCACCGTGACAAACAAGCGGGATAATTCGAGCTGAAGGTGAGAAACTTTTAGAAGTATAATAATACACCGCTTTCCGCTTTCATTTTATTTATTGACGACAATACTGTACATGGCACAACAAAACGGCACGATTTTAGAAGGTTCTGGGAATTGGTTTTTCTTTTCATTTTACCGCCGAATGTAATTTAACACTGAGGTCGGAGGTCAGGAGTCTTGCCCTCCTGCCTACAGGTAGACTATAGGCGACTGAACCCAAGTGTGTTTCTGCTGCACTCATCGTGCCCCCAATTAAAGTCCCTTGATTAAATATCCCTTGACAGCAATAAAGCGCATTTAAACTCACATATTTGTATTATAAAATGCGCTTACAATGATCACAAAATGAAATGTTATTTTCTTGTGGGGTATAAGCCATGGCTCGCACCGAATCCGCCTCACGGAACATGAAAATGAGCGACACTGAACGGGATTCAGAGAGAGATTTTGAGCGGGAGGCAGGAAGAAATTGTCGTTAAACGCGAAGGAGAAGTGGAAGGAAGAGCTCGCCAGCCGCCACAGGTGAACCAGTGAGTCATCCGAAGCGCACGGTAAAGAGAATAATAATAATAAGGAGAGTGGCTCTACGAGTGGGCCCAGACAGAATGGAAGATGAAGGCACGAGCTCCGAGCTCGCGATCCGCCGCCGCGCCGCCACCGCGCGCCCGCTAAACCGAGGGCGGTTCTGTCTCGCCGCGAGGACTCCATATGCTTTTAACCCACGCAGGCGTCCCCAACAACCTTTTAGTTTGCGTCTCGTGGCAAGTTTTCCCTCCCAAGTATTCTAGCGCTGCTGCGTTCGCACCATCCACCTCCACCCACCACCACCACCACCACCAACACCGCCACCACCACCCACCACCACCACCACACCATCACCTCCCCACACCATCCACCACCACCACCATCACAACCACCACAAAAAACCACCAGCATCACCAGCACCCGCACCACCGCCACCCATCACCACCAGCCCACCTACCGCCACCACCACCACAAACAACCGCCACCACCACATACCGCCACCGCCGATCACCATCAACCACAACCGCCACCACCATCACCATCACCTCCACTCACCCACCACCACCACCATCACAACCACCGCAAAAAAAACCCACCAGCATCCACCAAGCCACCAGCACCACCGCCACCATCACCACCAGCCACCACCGCCGAACCACCACCACAACAACCGCCACCACCACAACCGCCACCGCCATCACCATCAACACCACCGCCACCGTCACACCGCCACCACCACCGACGATAACCACCATCATCACCACCAGGCCCATGTGGATCTTCCAAACACAGGACACCAGTTTCACTCAGGATTCTACCCTGCTGTGAAGCCCAGAAGCGGAAGGAAAAAAGACAAAGAAAGGAAGAAAAAATAGATGACGTGAAAACACAAATGCTACGGCGACGGCGGCGGGTCACTGCGTCGCCCACAATGCATCCGCGGCTTTCACCGAGATCCCCGGGGGGGCGCAAATTAACAAACAGAAAAAAACAACCATTTTTTAAAGACAAACACAATGCACACTCAGGCAGCGTTTACCTTCAACAAGACACCGCCACCCCCGCCGCCGCCGCCCCTCCTCCTCCACCACCGGCGTGGCGTATCCCTGCGAGGTGGTATATTTACAATCATGGACTTCACAAGTGGACAGGATAATTTTCTTTTCCGCACGCTTCACATTATACCGACAATGTTTTATTTTTTTTTTATTTCCCCATTAGGGAGATGAATCCATTCAGGGGTGATTTGCATAAACACCTGTCACTGCTTTGTACCCCCACTGACACCCTAATGAATTTCAGGCGTTGACTGTTGGCTGTGCGAGAGCCGCCGCCGCCGCCGCTTCCTCGACAGTCGCAGGCCTGTCCTCTTCCTCGAGACGCTTCCTCAAGTCTTTTTTTCCTCCGCTTATATCGTCGAGCGGTCGCGCTAGACCGTTCTATGATTAGCCTGTCGTTCCCCCCGATACTTTTGTGTTCGCTAAAGTTCACGCCGCCGCCGCCGCCGCCGCCCGGCGATTCGCGACGATTTTGCAGTCGTCGTTCGTCGTCTTCGAATCCTTTCGGGCTCAGACTGCTATGCTGCGTCGACAACATCGTAATTAGCTAGTTAGCCAAAGTGTTATGCTTTTATTGCTGTGTCGGGCGTGTAGGATGAACGGTTAATTAATCGTTTTTTTCCGATAGCCCGTATCAAATGTCGATCTCGAATGACATCATGTGACGCGACCGTGACATTAGATTTCATCATGGATTACTGTCTCATTTTTTTGAATGCCGATGTCTCAAAAGTGTCCTTCCTTGAGAAGTTATCTGTACTTTCTTTTGTTGTTTTAATTCAGCGTTGCAGTTCCGTGGCGCTTAGCTCGTCCTCTCTGTGTATTCATGCATCTGCTCATGTTTACCGTCTCGCCGCGGCTACTTGCGGAAGATTCCAGACGATTCGTCTGAAGAGGATATTTTTTTCATTGTCTTTCTTTCTTTTTTATTTTTTTTCCCTTTGTACTAAACCTACTAACTCTGTTAACTGAAAAGCAATTCCTCCAGAAACTATAATTGCCGCAGCGTTGCCGAAAAACAAGCAATCACGGATTCATAACGCGCGAGCGCACCTGTCAAGCATACAGTATACGTATCGTTATCGCCTTAACAGAAAAAATAAAATACGAACAAACATCGAGTTGTCAGAAAACCTTCCCGGCAGAATTTGCGGTTCGACGGCGCGGCGCAAACTTCATTTATCGGAGGTTTGAGTGAGTCATTCCATGTGACACGTGGCAATCTCCATGGAACTCAATGAAACGTTTGCTAGTTTATATTTTATATCTCACCCTGACTTACCTTGTTGCTACTTTAGCTTTCTCTTATTACCGTTATTATCACGAGTGTGCTTTTGGAGTACGGGGCATGCTTCATCGATTGGCACTCGCCGAAGGAATTTCAACGCACAGAATGTTAAAGACTGAGACTGAGACTGAGAATGTATGAGAATTCGTACAACACCGCCAAAACGGCATAGGTGGGACTCGAACCCCTCGCCCGGTGCCCATGTTAACGCCACACTCTCTAACCAAGAGACTCGCAGAACCCACGATAATAAACACCTCAACGTTATTTCAAACAAAGCGCCGGCGGAAGGAATTCAAAACCCCCCCTCCCCCCCAACCCCCCCCCCCCCCTGTGTGTGTGGTGTGTGTGTGTGTGTGTGTGTGTGTGTGTGTGTGTGTGTGTGTGTGTGTGTGTGTGTGTGTGTGTTGTGTGTGCTGTTGTGTGTGTGTGTGTGTGTGTCGTGTGTGGTGTTGTGTGTGTGTGTGTGTGAGTGAGTGCCCACAGGTGCGGCCTCTAGGAAGCGGGGGCCATTTTGTGATGGGCTGTCTCCTCGGGTTGCCAGGCAGGCCGTGTGTTATGAATGAATGCAGCTATCCCCTGCTTTTTAAGACACCGACAGACTGGCAACGCTGGCCACGCTGTGCAAATAGGTGATGATGCATACGTCCTTGACATAGGTGTGTGTGTGTTGTGTGTGTGTGTGTGTGTGTGTGGGGTGGTGATGGAGGTGCCTGTGGGGAAGGACGGGAGGGGTGTGGGGGAGGGGCTAAGAGGGAGGCCACGGCCTTTATCTCCCGCAAACCATCGGGGTGGTGGTGGTGGTGGGTGGAGGGTGGTGGGTGGAGAATAGCCCATCCTTGGCTTCAGGGTTACCCTTGAAGGTGAAACATCCCAGGAAAGCGAGGGGGGTGTGGGAAACGTTGTTGTTGCTGCTGTTGTGGCTGTTGTTGTTGTTGTTGTTGTTGTTGTCGTAATTCACCGGCTGGCTGCGGTCTAACTGGCGTTGAGCGTTAAACCGCCATTTTGGGTGCGTTCCGGGGACGCGTAACGTTTATCTATGTTTTAATGAGACACGTTTGCTGTCAGGTTATTTACTCTTGCCTCTTTTTATGATGTTGTTTTGACTACTCAACATGTCTTGGAGTATTTAGAAAAGCTCGATAAAATGATTTAAATGCATCGCCGTTGTTCTTATCTTGGGAAACATGTATGTTGACAGGACGTTTGGCAGGACACGGGATCTTGTCCACAATTGGCATTGTTGTTCTGCAGCTCAAGATCAAGAAGCTTGTTGTGTTTGTGTGTGTTTTTTTTTTTTTTTTACTTCAAATGCTGGGCTCTGCAAAATGGGAAATTGGACCGGCAACATCTCTTGAGGTCAAGGAGATCGGCAGACATCCAGTGCGCGACCTCCCCCGGCAGTCGAGGGGGTCTGCCGACCTCGAGTCTGCTTCCAACGGGGGGTGGGCCTGAACCTTGTTGTAGAGAAGAAGGTTATTTACCTCCGCACAAAACACAATTTTCTCAGGCTGTACGGGGATTCAAACAGGAAATCCAATCCCCGAGACTACTCCTCAAGCACTCCCTCCTATATCCCCGCACTAATGGATGTATTCTTTTTTCTTTTTTTCCCCCCCCTTCGTTTTCTTTATTTTATTTCCTGTGCTCATTGGGGGGGACGGGGTACAGTGTACAGTCACACTTTATGAAACTGAGGCTGTTCGGCTTTGTGGTTTCGCGAACGTCTTCGAGAAAAACAACTCGACTGGCTCATTATGTTCACGGGTGTATGATGGTTGTATAAGAGTGGGAAATATATAAGCCGCGACGATACACGTGCATAATGTACCGTCGCCGCCCGCAGTTACTTGCATATAGAAAGCCAGACATTCTCACGGGAAAACACTGTCGACTGTCTGGTACGTTTGGTAAAAACCGTGCTTTCGACTGTGACTCACAGGCGGAATGTTCCGGGTTCGAACACCCAAGCTCCCTGTAAACATCCTCGAACACGACGCCGCGACACCGCTCCCTGCTGAGCATCTGCTAAACGCTAAATACATCTTTTTTCATACGAGCGGTCTGTTTACCAGCTGTGTCCCTAACCCTAAACCTAACTCTCTCTAAAAGTAACTATTCAGCGAGACTATTCTCTCTCTTACGCTGTCGTGTGTTCGATTAAAACCCAACAACCTTGTCGTCGACGACCTCGCGGTGTCGCGTCCCCTTCACGGAGGACGCCCCGACGCAGAGGACGTCTCCTTCAACATCGACCTTGGACAAGACCGATGTTTCGAGGGGTCCCGGTCGAGCGTAAAAACGCACATTCATTCTGATTTTGGTCCTGTCTCGCGCTCTCTCGCCGGTGGAGAGAATATAACGACGGCGCCCGTACTTTTTTTTTTGCACGAGACGATAAGTGCCGTCGGCGGATGCTTTGGACGTAACAAGCGTCCGCCCGAACGGCATGTGTTCGTGTGTTTCATGTCTATTTTGAACGTTGCGAGACTGACGTTTTGGGGTTACCCAGATAGCAGCGGGGGGGGGGAAAGAAACAACAACTTTAAATGTGTTTTAGTTGATGTTGGAGCACTCATCCTCATCCTCCTCCGCCATCCGCCATCCACCATCCGCCATCGCCCGCCACGCCTGCCCGGGACTCGGTGATCAGAGGCGCTGGCTCTCTGGATGCTGGAGAGGGCACACAGAACACGTTAGCGCAACCAAACAGATGGCCAAACAATAACCAGAAGCGAGGAGAGAGGAGAGAGGAGAGGAGAGAGAGGAGAGAGGAGAGAGGAGAGAGGAGAGGAAAAAAAAAACCCCAAAAAAAACCCCGTCTCCCGGGAGACAAGGGATGAAACTTGTTTAGGGGCTTGGCATTCAGAAACAACCAGCGGCTGCCTGCCTGCCTGCCTGCCTGCCTGCCTGCCTGCCTGCCTGCCTGCCTGCCTGCCTGGATACTCTTTTTTTTGTTGTTGTTGTTGTCGTCGTGTGTTCTTCTCCCCGTGGCGATGGTCACACACTAGAAACCAATAAATCATTGTGACAATAAATCCTGTGACATCTGCCACGCGGCTTCTAATGGCTGACAAAAGTCATCTGTACCCTTGATCTGTGAGGGAGGAGGAGGAAAAAATTGAAGAAAAAAAAAAATGGAGGGACAAAATAACACGCTGTGAGTCATGGCCATATGTGGCACCACCCACGGCGGCACATCATCGCATGGAGTAAATGAGTACAAATTCCTTTTTTTTTTTTTCCCGCCTTCACTTAACCGTGTCAGTGGCGGTGATGTTTGACCGTCAGTTTCACAGATGGCCGCCGCCGCTGACCGAGGGCGCGTTCGAAGGGCCTGCGCTCGCATTTTTTTTTTTAATCGCCGCCGTTCTCTGAGCGGATATCTTTATTTAATTGTCTGCTCAACCCCCCCCTGTCTTCAAGTGAAGTATTATCGAGGACCTTTTTAATCAGGGTTATCACGTCAGATAACGAAGGCGTTCTTTATTAAATCCCAGACGGGACATTTGGGACGGTTACATTATTGACGATAAGTACTTCCAACGGAATGGGAATAAGCCGTACAAAGTAAGGTGATGGTGATATCATTTGATTAAAGTTTGGATGAAATTAACTTTACATTGAGTGTTACGTAGCGTCTCTATGAGGCCCGGACCCTGCATGAAGTACTGTGAGTAATATGAGTTATGGGAATATATATATATATTGTGCAGATTGCACATTAAATTAGATCATACCCCCAATAAACCAGAATATGGGTGATAAATCTTTAAGATAAAGTATTTTACCCCTCCGACAGTTTCAACCTGCGCAGAAAGGTTGAATGAAAGAGTTGAATTCCAAAAGACATGTTTGAAAAAAAGCCATGTATATACAGTATATATATATATATATATATATATACATAAAAAAGATTTAAAAATGTCCATTTGATTTCCCAATAATAACATTATAATAATTATAATGATAACATTTCACACCACTTTGCATTCTCCCAAAAAATGTCCTTGAACAGAAGATAGTCGCAGAGAGCTTTCCGACGGCGGCGGGGGGGCGGCCGTGTTGCCAAGACCCGCTGGGCGAGGTGCAGCCCTGTGGTTACATGCAGTGGAGCACAGCGCAGCGACGAGCGCCCTGACAGCCACGGCGCCAGACGCAGGTGTAGGGGGGCCGCAGATGGGTTGGGGTGGGAAGGTGTCGTGAAAGAGGCCCCTGGGGGTCCCGAGTAGTTTAACACATCACCAAGCCATGTCAAAGTGCCCCCCCGTGCACCCTGCGCACACACACACACACACACACACACACACACACACACACACACACACACACACACACACACCAAAACAACTACGCTGTGACATGCCTCATTAAATGTCATTCTACATACGTCTTTATTAGATATATTAATACAGTAGTACCGGTAGTAGTAGTAGTACTCGTCGTAGTTGTAGTAGTATTAGTTGATCATCATGTAACTGGTTGTAAGTATCATATCTTAGGACTGCTGTGACAATCGGTGATACACGATGAAGTGATGATCACATTTTACGTTTTATTTCGTGTTTTTATTCGTTAATTTTTTTTTTTTGCGTGAAGGGTGGCTCAATGAATTTGCCAAACGCCCTTCGACCGGTGCGGTCAGTGATGTCTCTACAGTTTCACGACGATTTCTCGTCTCAGTTATGGAATCCGTTCGCGCATGAAATATGAATCCAAATCAATCAAAAGTCAATCTCGCTCGTAATTCTCAGCCGGAATGGGAACGTTTCGCCCCGTGACCGCCGCCGTGGCTGTGAAGATGTAAAAAGAAAAGAGCAAAGGGGAAAAAAAAAAAAAAGGGAAACAACGCCTTGCATACGTTTCAACGACATTATTTACATGCCATTACATTCACCCCGGTGCCATCCATCAATAGCGTCACAGCTACTGAACCAATTTATTAAAAAGATCTGCGCCCAAAATGCTGCGCAAGCCAAGATAGGAGATGTCAATTCCGTTGAGCGCGGTGATCTATCAAGATGGCGGCGGTCTGCGGTACAGTATTTGCACCGGGATGAGTTACTGTACAAAGTGCCTCGTGGTAAATCCGTCCATAAAACTCTTGGCACGGAGTAGCGCCGTTTCATTTTATAGCATCCCATTGATTGTTCCCCGCTTAGCTTGTGAATCATTCGCCGTTGATCTATTTTAAAACTGGATCTCGTGGCAAATGCACTCGTCCTCTCGCTCTCTCTTTTACTTTTTCCGGCGCTAAATAAATAAATAAATAAATAAGCAAACAAACGCGGATCGCAAAATAGATCGCTTCCCGCGAGCGCCGCCGCCGCTTCCGACGCGGCCGGCCCGCTAATGGGAGACACGGGGTAGGAATCCATCGGCGGCAGGGGGTCCCCCGGGACGAGTTTTCCGACAAAAGCGGGGGTCCGCATTATCAAGGGAATCCGCCGCTGTCTTTTTTTTTGTTTTTTTTCCTTTGGTACATCTATAACTGTGTGGTTGAAACGCGACACGGGACTGTCTACTCTGTAACTCCCGGTAAACAAAGCATTCATTTACATGTATTAACATGAAGCGGGGGGGAAAAGAAAAGGAAAAAGAAAAGGAAAAAGGACCGGTTGGTTTCCTCCACAGCAAAAAAATTAGCATGAGCGCGGTGAGCTTCGGTGTTTGTTATCATCGAAGTGATGATGCAAAAGTTCATCGTTAAGAGGTTGGTTCTTGATCCCAACACACGTCTCCTGTATGTATATTTATGAGGACCCCTGGCAGTTTAGAGCGAGCCAGCACACACACACACGCTCGGAGCACTTAATGTGCCATTAATTAATGTATTTATTCAACAGCATGTTTTAGCTTTGTTCTGCCCTCTCTCTTCAAAGTGCCCTTTTGAAGACGCTGTTATGCGCTTAATAGGCTAAGATACACATTGTCGTTTTTTTTTTCTTCATTTGACAGATAATAATAACGTATATCTCCATTTTGCAAGGACAGAGGAGCTCGCATGTCTGCGGCGTGAGAATAAATAACGGCGGCGGCGCGGCAGAGTGCCAGACGAAGGAGGGAAGGGAGGAGAGGAGGGGAGGAAGAGGAGGAAGGACAGGAGAGGAGGAGGAGAGGAGGAAGGAGGCGGGAGAGAAAAGTACGAGGAGCCGTTCGCAGTGAAACACAGAATTGGAGCGTGAAAGTCTATGAAACAAGCAATGCCACAGGCTTATACAATTATCTTGCTATTCCCGTGGCACTGTGCCGGTATTGTCCCAACAACAACGGGGAATCTCCCACGGATTTGCAAGCGATTGAAGGCGTGTAGCGGCTCAAATTAGAGCAGATACCGAAGAGAGCGAAACAACCGGGGGAATGATAACATAGCTTTACACATTTGGTTATTTGTTTTTGATTTATTTCTGTATTTTTTTTCAAAGGTAAGCCCCGGGAGATATATATAAATATATATATATATAATATATATATATATATCTATATATATATATATCGGTAATTAATATTGCTCTATCTGGCGGACACTCGATAGGAGCGAGCCCCGCCGTGCGTCTGATTTGCGGAGGTCAATCGAGTTTTACGAATGAAAAGAACCGAAGCCAAAACATGAAAAGAGGGAACTTTGACCCCTGTGGTGTCCGAAACGTCGCCGGGAAAAAACTGATTCACCGAAGCCTTTCGCGGCGCCGCCTTGGCTAACCCGCTCGGTGGGAGACGTGCTGCTCAGAGCGTTATCTCCACACAACAGTTGGCCGATATGACGACCTGACCGCATATTTTAAGGGGAAAAAACTCATTCAAAACCCCAAATTACAGGTAATGATTTCACTCTATTATTAAAAACACACACATACACACACACACACACACACACACATATTGATATTGGGCGCATGTCACACGATGTAAAGGCAGATGGGTATCTCCTTAAATTGTTACAGCTGCTATTTAATGCAGCCGAATGTAAAGTGTAATTTAAAGGTACTAAGAATCTAAGAGCTCTGTGGATTGAGACAATAACAATCAGAAACTAATGTTAGTTCTAATCATAATTTAACCTTGTCCACATTTAAAAATGAATTATAAAAATGAATTTTAATTATCCACCCTTACACTTCCTTTTCCCCGCGAAATCCGACCCGACTCAAATATAAGAGAAATCAGCCCAGAAGCTGTTCTACGCCAAACACACACACACCAACACACACCCACACACACCACCACCACACACAAACACACACACACACACCACACACACACACACACACACACCACGACACACCACCACAGGAGGGCGCCACCCCCCCCCCCCCCGACTCTTGATTCTTCCAGTTGTGTTGTCCTCCTCAGTATCACAGTCCCCCTGGGACCACTGCTTCTTACTCTTCTTCTTCTTCTTCGTCTTCGTCTTCTGACTCCAGCGGGGGCGGTGAATTGAACCCTTGACGATTGGTCCCCGGGAAGCGGAAGAGCCAGTCCATTACAGTTATGACCCTTGAGGACGGGGGGGGGGTTTACTTAGGAGAGGCAATCAATCTCCTGATGTATATGTGGTTCTTTGTTCGAGCTTTAGGGGAGAGAGAGAGAGAGAGAGAGAGAGAGAGAGAGAGAGAGAGAGAATCAGGCAGGCGGTGGTCGAGATGTGTTTTAAAGCCTGGCGTTATCAAGTCTGGGGCGGTAACAACCCCTCAATCATCATTTCCTCTCCATATCCCCCTTTTTCATTTCACTGCCCATCCAGTATGTGTATGTGCCAATTAAACTCCTTACATCTTACATGCAATGTCCGGTGATGTTGCTCAACACACAGTGAGCAATCGGCGGCCTGCTGCAACAGGAGCCGAGAAACTCCCGCTAATAATCCCGCAGAAATGTGAGGAGGCCGGCGTCGATATTAGCCTTTATTTTAATGAAGGGATATTGTTTGTTGTCTGAATGCAAGTTTGTCGTTTCCTTTGTGTTTGTTTTTAGTTTTTTTAAAGCAAATAAAACAAATAATTTACATATCGGAGATGGACGTATTCAAAGGCAATTCAAAGGCGGTATGGAGGAACGTAATGAATACGAAATTCCCCATCCCCTCTATTCTCAGAATGTTAACCATGCCTTTTAGGTGTTAGTGGGGAGTGGGGGGGGGGGCTGTGTGTGTGTGTGTGTGGATTGTGTGGGGAAGAGTAGGCGCTCGCCAGTGTGTACTTAATTTGGATGCAATGCATTACATTAATGTGTCAGGTCCAACTCCTCCGCCGCCGCCTCTCCCAGGGGACAATTCAAGGTAAGTGGATTTCAATATTGCATGGAGTTTATCGCCGTTATGTTTCATGCCTCCTCTCTGTTGTTCTTCTTCTTCTTCTTCTTCTTATTATATTATTATTATATTATTATTGTTTTTGTCTTTAAACACACACACACAACACACACACACTCTCTGATGCGACGAATGTCTCCGTCTGCACCGCCGAAGCGTCTACAGCGAGCACACGTGTTCCCTCCGGTCGTGATGGAGACGCTTTTTAATTGCTTGATCGCCGGCACACTGCCAGGTCGTCGGTCGTCATAAAAAATAAGAAAAAAAAAAGTCTTAATGTATTATTACGGTTATTATTATTTATTATTTAGTTGTCATTGGAGTTGGAGTGCACACTCGGTCGGTGGCGGTGGGAAGGCGAGCCTGGGCAAAGGTGCGTGTTTCTCGTCGTCGTCGTCGTCGTTGTTGTTGTTGTTGTTGTTGTTGATGGAAACAGACACACAAAGCCTTTCCCATGAACCCAGACATTGACAAGAATGTACTGTACCTCCTTCACCTCGACCCCACCCCCCCCACCAACACCACCCACCCACCCCTCGCGGGCCACACCACGTGTGTGTGTGTGGTGTGTGTTGTGTGCGTGCGCTCATTGTGTGCACACGTCAAGCCCCCCACCCTCGCCCCTCCCCCCCCTCCCGTCGGTAAACGCACGTTGTCCCCGTCGGGCGGCGTCGGCGTCGCTGGCGGATTGATTAGCGATGAGGTCATAATTGCTGACTCAATGGCGGGGCGTTAAGTTAATCAATCTCCGGCTTGAAGGATGAATTTGCCGGGGCCGTGTGAGAGAGAGAGAGAGAGAGCGAGAGAGAGAGAGAGAGAGAGAGCGAGAGAGAAACAATGGTTCACAAAGATGATGCACGACGCATGAAGGACACGTCCATTCATCAGCCGCCCTGGTTTCTCCTTGATGGATATGCATCGACGGAGGTCCCCCACCCACACCCACACCCAACACCTCCTTTAGCACCCGTCGGAGGTGGCAGAATAAGGAGCAGGAGAGGAGAGGTCGCGCTTTGAAGATCACAGCGGAGCGTGGCGGCGGTGTTTAGGGCGACGCGGACGCAGGGCGAGGCTGAGGCCCGGACTAAAGACTTAATGGCTTTTCAAACAGCCATATAACGACCTCATTACCGGGCTTTGCTTCACCTTGGACGGGTCCATTCTGCACCACCACCACCACCACCGCCACCACCACCACCACCACCACACTGTGCACGTTTTTTTTCTTCCCCTCTCTTTCTCTTTGGTCGTACTTTTGTCCCACGTGTAGGTCAGGTCAGATCTACTGTACGTGAAGGAAGGAGAATGGATGGGAAGGAAGGGACTGAAATACAACAATTTTAGCGTGAGGAGCTGCAAAGAAAACGCACGGAAAAAACACCAAGAAAGTTCCCTGTGAGCGTTTTCTTTTTTTTTCTTTTTCTTTTTCTGTTCTGTTTTTGTTTTGCTCCTCTCCGTTTGAATGTCGTGTTCGATTACATTTACATAGCAAGCAGAACATCGCTGAGGGTGGCTCGGGGGGGTTGGGGGGGGGGGGGGGGGGGGAGGGGCCAGCCGCGGTAAAATTTACATGTCGGAGTCGGAGTTTCTGGGGGACCTGAGTTTTGAAGAACGCCAACCGTCGTCTTCCTCCTCCCCCGACATCTGCGCCCCCCCCTCCCCCCACCCCCCCGCAGAGCAACACGATCGACAGTCGAAAACGTGTAAGAAAGGAAGAAAATGTAGGAACAAAAATCCCTTTCTTTTCTTTTCTTTTTTTCGAGGCTCCACAATGAAGCACGCCGGAGCCCTCTCTCTCTCGAATTATACATTTCCTCGTGAGCGTCTTTGAAGTCAGGTCCTTTTGAACCAAATTCAATAACTTTAATAAAGATGAAGGGAGGAGAGGTAGCTATGGCGTCGTCCTCCTCCTCCTCCTCCTCCGGCCTGGAGAAAAGAAAGAGACGCGCCGCACGCCAATATCCACAGCGCTCGCCCGAACCTCCGTCGAGCCTCGTACCCCCGACAGATAAAAAAAAAAACCCCACAAACAACAAAACCAGAAATATATATAATATTCCCCACCAGCAAGTTCCACTCTCACAACGACAACGACAACATTGCGGCGAGCTCGCCCGTATATATTTACACGATCCCGACGCGGTCACATTCCCGAGTATGTCCGCTAAACACCAACGCGCCACGCCTGGAAGAGCCCACTAGACCGCCAATTTTATTTCCCGTGGCGTCTCCTCACCCACACGATCGTACCTTTTCCGTTGGTGTTTTTTTTCCCATAAAGGAGGAGCAGCGGGCAGGGTAGTGTAGTGCAGTGTAGTGGTGAAGGTGTTTCAATGCCCGGCTGAACGGCATACAGGGGTTCAATCTCCAATGTCCAGGACCTATACCTGCTGGGTCCGCCTTTAAGCCCTGTAAGACCCGACCCCGTATGTGGAGTGAATTTACCGTCAGTCGCTTTGGATGAATAAGTGGCAATTTTTTTTCTTTTTGTATGCGATGTGAAATCTCTTGTCCATTAAATGGACTGGGGGGTGGGAGGCTGAACGAGCGTTTGCCTCTGGGATACGCTTCAGAGAATATTTTTTCTATTTACACTTTCGCCCAGAGCCGAGCTGAGTCTCAATCTGACTCGGGGGTGAGGACTCGATCTCGCTGCTTTTTTCTTCCGGATTTCAATTATCCCCTGGTCACAGGAGATGATTTAATTGCACCATTATTACCAAAGTTATCTTTAATGTACCCTTGCTTTTGGTTATAATGGACGGGGTGGATGGAACCAGAGAGCCTAACCCGAGATAGAGAGCAGACTTGCTCTTTTCTCTTGCCCATATAATCAAATTACTTTCTAACCTGAGAATACGCTTAATTAAATTCATAGGGAGTTCAATACTTGGGTTGAATTAAAGTTAATGGGGACTTTTTCCCTTTCATCGCTAGTCGCTCCGACTGATGGGTAGGAAAATTGAAATGGCTAAAATATATATACCCTTTATTCCAACGTTACTAACCAGATCTCCTGAAACGATCAATTTCAGTATTGCGTGCGTTGTATGCCGCGTGAATTTCCAGACGTTTTATGACAAATTTTAAGTCGTCAGAGCCTCAAAGGGTTTTCTTTTCGGCCCGTGAATCGATTTTTAGGTCAGAAAATGACGGCCCAAATTCTTACATTGGGGTGCCTTGCTTTGAAACCAGTAAAAATGTGAGGTGATGTATATAAGCATGTCCGTACTCATTAGGTAAGCTGTTTGTGTATGAGGGAAATGTACCGTGAAATACATTAATCTGAAATATAATGATCTTATGAGCCAGCGACCGGATGTTCATGTCAGGTGACCCAAGTCAGGTACTGCTAACTCAAACCTTGAGACAAAACTGACTTCCAGGGATGACTCGGAGCGCGAAGAATAACGAAAGCAGATTGAGTTGAACGGAAAAAAAAGGTTCGAATTAGGGCCGAAAGTGAGAAGCAAAAAAACGCGGCCGTAAGTAAAACAAATCCTCGTAATCACGGAACAGCAGGTAGCCGGCCGCGCTACGCTAGCTGTTGTGACTCTGCGATAACGCGGTGACTCTCGTCTCGTGGATAGTCGGTGAAATCCCATCGCGTTTGATTAATTAACCAATAAACGGTGGCGGGGGGAAAAAAAAAAAGCGACGTGCTCCACTCCTCTCCCGATCCCGTTGTTAGCCATCCAATCCTATCGGCCCACTAATTCTCAGCCAAGTCTGGTTTGTATTCACAAGGAGAGACAAACAAATTATGGACTGATTGCTCATATTAATGCACATGATTTAATGCCCCGGCGTTCCACTGTGTGTAATCCTGCCACGTATTGAAAACAATTATGTGGCGTAGCTCACGTTGTAATGACTCCCCTCTCTCAATGCACCCCATTCAATGTCTAATCCATCCACGCGCTCACCGACGCCGCACGCACACACTACACACACACACGCACACGCACACAGACACACAGACATAGTTACACACAGACACACAGACACACAGACATAGTTAGACACACACACACACACACACACACACACAAACAGACACACACATAGATACACACACACACACACACACACACACACAGACACACACACACACACACACACACACACACACACACACACACACACACACACACACACAGACATAGACACACACACACACACACACACACACACACACACACAGACACACACACACACACATAGTTACACTCAGACACACACACACACACACATTTCAGATGTTACACAAATAAATACACAAGTGTACATACACACAAATAGACACAATTATACACTGATACACACACAAATACACACAAACACACACACACACACACAGATATACACACACATAGTCCCACACCGACACAAACACACACACCCACCGCAAGTTGTTCTTTGGTTTTGTCTTGCACCATACTAACTGGAAACCTGTTATATGGAGTGTTTGCAAAAAGACAAGTCAGTGCTCGGCAAGGAGAGAAGTATATATTAGTAAAAACCTCTGATAAACGTTACGAGCTACATCTCGTTGTCCTTTAGAGTTTGTACATTCATGAGTTCCAAAACTCTCTCTCTCTCTCTTTGTTGAATCCGTAAATAATTCATCTCTATGGAAATGGCTAACAAGGTGAAAAAGTTGATTCTTCCTTGTTTCCGTTTTTTTTTCCCCACCGTCTTGTCTTTGTCTGGCTTTTTTTTTGGTAACATTTAAAAAAGAGCTTTGAGTGAAAACAAAAGAGGCCGTTAACAAATCCATATTGAATGTCTTTATGTCGACCCTCGCGAACAAACCGGAAAACCTGGCAACGTCGCCATGGAAACAGATGCTGGGTGAACACCGGGCCTGACGGAAGCGTCACCGGTGGATACTTGGCACGTGTTGGGCGCTAGTTAGCCACTTGATTACCGACGCTGTCTGGGTTGAGATGGGAGGGTGGGGGGAGGTCCATTAGCTAAGAGCTAACAGTTGTCCATTAGCGCTTAGCTAATGGACAACTGTACTCACGCTGCTTAGCTAACAGCTAATGGACCAAAGGGGGCATGGCTGAGATTGCCATAAGGAGGAGGTTGAAGATAGGTGGGTACGTATAGCTTGGGGGTTTGTTTTTTTTGCGTGGATGAACTGGGAATTGAACCTATGTTCTGGACCTATGCTTTGATTCTCTACGACTGATCGAAAGCTATACTGTCATTGCCACGATGGTATTTGAATTCCAGCCGAAAGCGTTTTGTCCGACGTCCGTCGCCTCCCGGCAGGCGTCCTTGAGTGACGTGCCCTTGCACCCGACCTCCTCATTCACGACACGTATCTAAAGATAATCACTGTGAGTGGCTTGGATCCAATTATCCCCAAAAAGAGCACGAAATAGTCCATGATTTGACCCGTATACGTTGAATTTGCCAAACTAAATACAATAATGGTTTGTTTCCAGCGACAGACCACATTTTGCCGCATCTGTTGTTTATCTCAATGTAAAACTCATGCAAATGTTTTTCATTTCTAACTGTCTGAAGGCCACAAAACAGATGCTCGGCGTCAGCAGTGTGAGAACTTTTGTTTCAGAGAAGTACACTGGGAAGAGTATGAAATCATAAATAGGAATATTAATATCATAATGCAGATAATGCCGAGTCAGTTTTTCTTCTGGAGCAGAGTGGCTTCGTTTTTAGGGCTGTCACCTTGGAGAAGTCATTTTTTTTTTCTTCCAAAACATTCAAATCACAAAAATGCGGTGTCCTTAAACACCTCCTTTCGTTCTATAATCTATAATTACAAAGGTTTGAAACCGACTGCCAAAAAAAACGACCCCACCAACCATCCAGTCACGGAGGCGCGATGGAAAGCGTGCATCCGGTAATTTCTATAATTTACCCACCAGCCATACTGTTTTCATTTAGAACCGCGTCTCAAATGATTGTGTGTGTGTGTGTGTGTGTGTGTGTGTGTGTGTGTGTGTGTGTGTGTGCGTCCGTGTGGGATGAGGAGGTGGGTATTTGGTACAGAAAACAGAAGCAGTCTGAGGATAGCACTATCCCTTCTCTCTCTCTCTCTCTCTCTCTCTCTCTCTCTCTCTCATATCCAGTCTGGCGTCTCTCCTCCTCTCTCTCATCGCATTTGAATTTTTATGTTGAAATTCAAACGGAGTTTACATTTTTTTTTTTTTCCGTAGGTGAAAACGATGATGGCTCTAATTGTGTTCTCTCTCTCTCTCTCTCTCTCTCTCTCTCTCTCTCTCTCTCTCTCTCTCTCTCTCTCTCTCTCTCTCTCATTTCTTTTCTTTTTTCTCTTGCCCCACAGTCAGCAGTTCACCACGTCTAATTGTTGTTGTATGTGACGTGAAATTACACACGGAGCACAGCGATTACTGTGGCGGTGGTAATCACACCAAAAAATATCAGGGCCAGATTCATTTAGGGGGGGGGGGCTCTGCTTATCATTTCACAAAGACACTCCTGGCTCTCTCTATCGCTCTCTCTCTCTCTCTCTCTCTCTCTCTCTCTCTCTCTCTCTCTCTCTCTCTCTGTGGTCTTTTTTTGCTGTATTTTTATGCGCCAGCCATTGTCAGCGGTGCGCGTTTACCCTTTCAGAGACGGTTCAGCGTTCTGCACACGATAATGAATATATCAATTTACATGCCAAGGGGGCTCCGTCTTTGGTGGTCGATGGTGATGATAATGTTGCTCCGCAAGGCGATAAGGATCCCGGAGAACCTGAACCGAGGAGAGGGGGATGAATGAGAGCAGAGAGGAGGAGGAGGAAGAGGACCAGGATTTCTAAATTTACCCACCAGCCATACTGTTTTCATTTAGAACCGCGTCTCAAATGATTGTGTGTGTGTGTGTGTGTGTGTGTGTGTGTGTGGTGTGTGTGTGTGTGTGTGTGTGTGTGTGTGTGTGTGTGTGTGTGTATGTTGTGTGCAGGACACAGAAGCAGTCTGAGGATAGCACTATCCCTCTCTCTCTCTCTCTCTCTCTCTCTCTCTCTCTCTCTCTCATATCCAGTCTGGCGTCTCTCCTCCTCTCTCTCATCGCATTTGAATTTTTATGTTGAAATTCAAACGGAGTTTACATTTTTTTTTTTTTTTCCGTAGGTGAAAACGATGATGGCTCTAATTGTGTTCTCTCTCTCCTCTCTCTCCTCTCTCTCTCTCTCTCTCTCTCTCTCTCTCTCTCTCTCTCTCTCTCTCTCTCTCTCATTTCTTTTCTTTTTTTCTTGCCCCACAGTCAGCAGTTCACCACGTCTAATTGTTGTTGTATGTGACGTGAAATTACACACGGAGCACAGCGATTACTGTGGCGGTGGTAATCACACCAAAAAATATCAGGGCCAGATTCATTTAGGGGGGGGGGGCTCTGCTTATCATTTCACAAAGACACTCCTGGCTCTCTCTATCCTCTCTCTCTCTCTCCTCTCTCTCTCTCTCTCTCTCTCTCTCTCTCTCTCTCTCTCTCTCTCTCTGTGGTCTTTTTTTGCTGTATTTTTATGCGCCAGCCATTGTCAGCGGTGCGCGTTTACCCTTTCAGAGACGGTTCAGCGTTCTGCACACGATAATGAATATATCAATTTACATGCCAAGGGGGCTCCGTCTTTGGTGGTCGATGGTGATGATAATGTTGCTCCGCAAGGCGATAAGGATCCCGGAGAACCTGAACCGAGGAGAGGGGGATGAATGAGAGCAGAGAGGAGGAGGAGGAGGAAGAGGAGGAAGTGTTAAAATGGAGGACAATTCACGGGGACGTTTCACGAGTTCTCTTCTGAACGTTACACTGCGGAGATTGTTATAGGATTGTCTTTTTTTAATCCAGACAATTGCTTTACAAAGAACAAGATTCAATTTAGTATTGAGATAGAATTTTTACTTAAGTTATTGGTTGTTACACGTGTCTTGTCCATTGTGTGTGCATGTCAGCGTGCGGCATATCAGTATGTGTGTCTCTCTGCAAGTGTGTGTGTGTGTGGTGTGTGTGTGTGTGGTGTGTGTGTGTGTGTGTGTGTGTGTGTGTGTGTGTGTGTGTGTGTGTGTGTGTGTGTGTGCGTGTGTGTGGTTGTGCGTGCGCGCGCGACACTCGAGAGACTATATTTTGCTGCAGAGACAGAAAGCCCAGACTGAGAACGATGGAAACAATCCCAAAATGTCTTACAAAGACATTTTTCCCGAAACGACCCCACAGTGAATATCAAGCCAACACAGCGGGGCTATTCGCAGATAGCTATTCGGTTCGATTAAAATAATAACGCGATTAATAACTCATTCTCAGCTATAATCATGCTGAGGGAAACCATTAATTAATGTAATGACTCAGGCCCAACAGTTTTTAATATCAAACAAATGTCCTCTGTGCGCGCTGGCTTTGAAAAATCCTCAATTTTCTGTTGGAACACAAAATAGATGAAGGGCACAAAAATAACAAGGTCAAGGTCACGGCAGCGACAGAGTTCAGCCGTGTTCTCCTTTAAATGTGTTGCTTAATTAATTAGGAAAAAATAAAACCACATTGGAATTCAAAGGACGTGCGTTTAACCACTGACTAACTTTGTTGACGAACTCTCTCTTTTTTTTTTTTATCCATGAATGCCGAAAAAAGCGAACCCTGATATTGCGCAAAACTAATTCCCGCATGACAATCCCGACACCGGAGCGAATACTTTTTCATTAACGCCAAGGTGAGTGACTGAGCGAAAACAGGCGGCAAAACGCTGCCGTCGTCGTACTTAGTGAGCCGTTCCATGACCCCGTGAACGAGGAGCCGCGGCCGGGCCCGGAGCGTCAGTGTGGCCAAAGGAGGATGGAATTATTATTATTTTTTTCTCCAGGGAGAGAACCCATGATGTTGGGTAAAAAATTAAATAAATCAGCACGGTGCACCTTGGAAGGGGGACGGGAAGATTAGCGCGTTAATCTCGGGGAAACCATCTCCTGCGGGGTTTTTTTGCGTGTGGAAAAAAAAATGGCTGTCTTTCTGAAACCGTCTGTGGTTTTGAAGAAGGAATGAAAAAGAAGCTAGCTTTCACCTTGTCTACGGCAACAACCAACACACATAAATGCATATATAAATAAATACCATCAATAAATACATTCAAAAACAACCAAAATTCCCGGGTTTCGCTCTCTCTCTCTCTCTCTCTCTCTCTCTCTCTCTCTCTCTCTCTCTCTCTCTCTCCCCCTGACTGTCGCTCCGCTCTGACGGCGCCTTTTATGTGCGAGATTACGCGTCGCGTGCGCGCCACAAAGTCTATATTTAACGCGTGCCGCCGAGAAGTACCATAAATCTCCAAAGGGCCCTCGTCAGTCGTCTCCTGCGATGGCGGGAGTCTAAATCACTCAGACGCTGAGAGGGCTGACACGCCGCGTGCTCTCTGACCGGCCGCCGCCGCCACAGCAGCAGCAGCAACAGCAGCAGAATGGGGGGGGAGCCATTGCCGATGGATTCCTCCGACTTCTCCATCATTCATCAGCCAGCCGCCCTGGGTTGTTTTCGGCGGCCAGATTGTCGGGGAGGATGGGAGGCTGGCTGATGGAGGGGCGAGATTCAACTTCAACTCTCGACCACCTTTTCTTTTTTTTCTGAGCCCGACACGTGTGTGTGTGTGTGTGTGTGTGTGTGTGTGTTTAGACACATTATATAATATGTCCTGCATGCATCCTTAAGTGTATATACGAGAGAAAGAGAGAGAGATGTCTCACAATATGTTTTTTTCTAAATCACCCCCCGTGGTGAATATTCAGCCAACACAGCGGGGCTGTTCGGAGTGCGTAGCTACTTGGCGTGAACGTATACGCCTCTCTTGACCGCCGCTCCATTGATTTCCTGATGGATGTCCACTCTTCGCGGATACCGTGCCGGGTCCTTCCACACTGAGCACCTGCTCGGAAATTAGACAAGAGAATAAATAGCGTTGCTTACTGTCGGAAAAAAGCGCACACGTGGTTCAGTAATACCGGCCATCATTACATTAACCCGCGTTGTCCATCTCGAAGTGGCCTCATTCCTCCCTTTCAACCGGACGCAGTTCATCAGTACACGACGGAGTACTTGATGCCTTGACCTTAAAGTGAATACCGCAGCCAAATGTCAGCTTCTAAAGAGAATCGGAGCTATTTCCAACGAGCCGCGTCCGCTGCACGGCTCTCCTTGAAAAGAAACCGATTTTTTTTGCCTCAAATCTTTTTGCTATTTACGATTACGCGATTGCCTTTCCTCAAGTAATATCAGTCTATATGCCATTCATAGCGCAGGTAGCGGTGGAAGCGGTCTAAGCGTTCAAACGATGCCTACGGTTTGACATTGGAGGTTTGGGACGGGAAACCCAGAACTCTTTGGTTTCTATCGATTCTCCCGCGGATCCTTTTCCTCGGTAAAAAAAACAACTGCACAATAAATAAGGACGCCAATTACACAATGCAACGCGCTCTGTGGCCTGCTCGATAGCCTGGCGTCCCCCCGCTATTGATATCCCCGCGCGCCGACCGCGCGGCGTAACAGTTGACCGACGTTCAGTTCATTAATGGATTTGGAGCATTCCCTGGTGGAGTCCCGCACTCGATAGGATGTTCTCTGGTGCTCGTCTGTTTCTGGTGTGTACGGGAAAAAAAAAGAGAAAACCCCAGCGTATGTGTCGTGTCATCGTCGTCCTCAGAAGCCGAAGCCTCTCTCGCTCTCTCGCTCTCTCTCTCTCTCTCTCTCTCTCTCTCTCTCTCTCTCTGGTAGCCCCCGGTTTCCACCGCTCGCTCGTGTATAAATACAGCCCCGCGGCTGTCACTCCGACACAACGGAGCCTTCAAATACCTCCGCACGCCTCACCGCCTTTAAATGCTGCCGCCGTCGCCGCCCGCCGCCGCCCGCCGCCGCCACCGCACAATCTGAAATTGAACACAGTTTGTGACTCCTGCCTGCAAGGTACTCTGTCTGGACCAGGGGTTGGATCACGCTCCAAAACCCCAAACCTCCGCCGACCCGACAGTTCATTCAGACCTGGGCGAATGGAAATCCCCCTGAACCCCCTGAAAAAGAAGATTAGATAGATCATCATTATGGGGTTTTTTTTAATGCACAGATTTTTGCCGCCACAGCGTAATTGTCCGTTGTCTGTTCAATGACGTTCACTATTGTTGTGTTCGTAGTCATTTGATGTGTTTATTTGGACAATAGAGTAAAAAGTGCGTACATATACTGTGTATTAATATACAGTACAGCAGTAATGGTAGTAGGCATTGTAGTAGCAGTAGCATCTTATCTTGGCAGTAATAGTGGTTGTAGTAGTAGTAGTAGTCGTAGTGGTGGTAGTTTTAGTAATGGTAATCATAGTTGTACTCCTGGTGAGAGTACTAGCACGAGTACCAGTGAAAGTAGTAGTAGTAGAATACGAGTAACAGTAGTTCAACTTGTATTCGTCATGATATTACGATTACATTACAGATGAACTTGAATGCTCTTGTGTGTGTGTCTCTGTCTCCAAAGGGCCCTCATCGGTCGTCTCTGTGCTATAGAGGGCTTTGGGGTATCAGCGGGCCCCTCATCGGACCCCCCTCCGGCTGCTTGTGTGTGCTCAGGAAAGACCCCTGGAAGCCTGCGGGCCCCGGGACTCACCGCAGCCTCCGATAAATCCTCCCCTTACCTCGCCGGGCTGAGCACTGAGGCCAGGGCTCTGTCAGCGGCTGCCTCCCCCCCCCCCCCCCCCCCCCCAACACTACAGGGCTGCTGTAACACACCACCAGAGATGGGGGAGTGGGGGAGTGAGAGAGAGAGAGAGAGAGAGAGAGAGAGAGAGAGAGAGAGAGAGAGAGAGAGAGAGAGAGAGAGAGAGAAGGAGAAGAGAGAGAGAGAGAGAGAGAGAGACAGAAGAGGGAGAGAGGGGAGAAGAGAAGAGAGAGGGACAAGAGAGGGGGAGGGGAGACAAAGAGAGAGAGAGAGAGAGAGAGAGAGATGGGGGAAGACAGAGTGAGAGAGGGGGAAGACAGAGAGAGATAGAGGGGAGATATGAGAGCCGAGAGAGAGAGCTCTATCTAGTTGGAGCGTGATACAGGTTCCTCGGCTCCTCCTGGTCCCCTGGATGCTAAGACGGGATGGATTTAGGCTCGGCTGATGAGCGCCAGTCCACCAACACTGTCAGAAAGTTAGGCCATGATGGATTCTGTTTACTTTCCCTCTCTCTCTCCCCCATCTCTCTCTGTCTCTCTCTCTCGCTCAAAGTGTTCTCTTAGCACTTGCCTCGGAGTAAAGGCGTGGACTCTTTAGGCCCGGGAGATAAGACGCGTCGGGAGAGGAGAGTTCACGGCCATATTGTCTTAAGACGGCGTCTCATTAGTCTCGTTAAAATGTAGATTTTCCTCGGCAGACGCTTTCATCCAGAGCGTCTTTTGCACTGACTTGGTAGCGAGCGCGAGCAGGTAGTGGGGGGGTGGGGGGGGGAAGGGGGCGTGGCCTTGCTCAACAATGTATTTTTTAACGATGTCGCCCACGGCCCCGTCGGGCAGATTGAGAAACAGCGTTGACACGGCGTCGTGCGTCGTGCACAATATCAAAAGAAAAACTCAACCAAAAAACCAAGTGGAAGCATTTCAGTTGTGACAAATAAAACCATACTTCCATCTCAGCTTTAATTATGTCTTTTCTTTTCATCCTCCGAGTCAGACTCGATCCTTACAATCCTACCTTACAACAAGGATTCTTTTTTTTTTCGTTAAATGGGAGAGAAGAAATTATAGCACCCAAGTCCAAATCCAGCACAGATGGGAAAAGAAAAATTGCATTGGCTAAGATTACTTTTTACCCCCCCCCCACACACCCCCAAAGAAATGTGTTAAAAATATTAAAAAAAAAAGTCAAGCTCAAAAACTGAGAGTGAAGTGTTCGTCAGGCGAAAACAAATCGATAGACAGAGCAGATGAATCCAATCCTGGCTCATCAGAGGAGTCCTCAGAGGATAGGGGGGGGTCCTCCTCCTCCTCCTCCTCCTCCTCCTCTTCCCATTACTCCTCCATCCCCACCCAAATCCCTGACACGAAGCCATCATATCGCACAACCTTCACGAGACACACACACACACACACACACACACACACGCACACACACACACACACAACCTGACCATCAACAACAACCCAAAAAAAACATTACAATGGTGGGCACAAAAAAATAATATCCCGGCGAGGCTTTTAGTGAATTGAAAACAGTTTTCTTTTGTGACATAAACTTTGATTGGTTTTGCCGGTGGAAAAAAAAAGAAAGAGAAGGAAATTCAGTTCCTTTTACATATTGGCTTTGGATATTTGCAGATTAGAGTCACGGCGTCCACAAGGATACTCCTAAACCATTTGGAGAAAGAATAATATATATATATATATAAAAATAAAAACGCACCACAGGAAATAACTCTTGCAAGACCTTGAAAAGAATGTGTTGTGTCTCCCACAATAGAGAGCAGCTGGTTTTTGCCTCATATCTAGCAGGACACGACTGTTGTTAATAGGCTGGGTTAGGGTGAGGTTAGTAGGCTGTGTGTGGTTGATGGTGGGCTGGTTTAAGCAGCCTCACCTGACCCCACCGAGTCAGGCTGGTTAGAGTCTGGGGCTGCTGGGTGAGGCTGCACACCTGTGGTGCACACGGGTTAAACCAGCCACAGGTCACCACACACACACACACACACACACACTCAAGAGACCACAAACCACCGCAAAAATCTGGAATAAACCAGCCTGACTCAGCCTGACTGGGGCCAGGTGAGGCTGCTTTACACCAGCCACCAACCACACACACACACACACACACACACACTCAAGAGACCACAAATCACCGCAAAGTCTGGAATAAACCAGCCTGACTCAGCCTGACTGGGGCCAGGTGAGGCTGCTTTAAACCAGCCACCAACCACACACACACACACACACACACACAGAGCACAGTATGGTTATAAGGTTAAGTCAAGTCAGTTTAGATGAGGTTAGGTAAAAAACAAAATTAAATGCATCAATTCACTTATTTTTTTTGCATGTCTACTCTACAAAACATCCCGAGTACAACATTGAATTTCATGAAACGGCTTCACTCGTCTTTTAACAGCTTGTCTGTAAAAATGGAACATTTCTGTTGCCTTCTTCTTTGCTCAAAATTGCATTGTAAAAAAGAAAAGAAGAAGAAAACCTGAAGGGGAGGTGATGCAAAATCTCTTTCGTCATACGGTAGATTGTAAAATCAAATTTTTTTGTTGAAAAAGAGCAATGCCAGCTGAGCACACACACACACACACACACACACACGCGCACACACACGCACACACACACACACACACGCACGCACACACCCAGAGACCCGGAGACGTATCTGCAAACGAGGGATAAGGCGGGGGAATATTTTTTTTTGGCTGCCGTGACACTAATAACGGCCATTATGTAGTTCCACGAGATACGGAGGCATTGATTCAAATCATTTCACTCCCGCGCTAACAAATGGGCTGTCGGGGGTAATGATGCAGAATCCCACATGCCCCACCCCCCCTGCCCCTGCCCCGCCCCCCCCCTGCCCCTGCCCCGCCCCGCCCCGCTCCCTGGTGGAAATATCTGGAGAGTGGGAGGGGCTAATAATCTCCCAGCCACACACACAAACCCCCCTGCCCCTTTCAAAACTAGCGGTTATTTGAAGTGACTTAGTTGTGTCATCCATTATTGTATTGTTACTGTTAAGACGCGCAGCCTTAATGAGATCTTGGGACAATTCAATCAACATAAGCGCAGACCGTGAACACTTCAACACAAATGCATCATAGAGTTCACTTAACCACCCGGCCAAGTACTAAAACAATACATTCTTCATTAATAAGCTTCATTAATTGGCTTGTCTCTTTTACCAAGGTGTGGAGATAAAAATGAGCCGTTTTTCCAACACCTCGTGTCTGAAAAAATCACTCCTCCGCCTGAAGTTCACATCCGGAATTTCTATAATTTAACAGCATACTGTTTTATTAGTCTAAATGATTGTGTGTGTGTGTGTGTGTGTGTGTGTGTGTATGGTGTGTGTGTGTGTGTGTGTGTGTGTGTGGTGTGTGTGTGTGTGTGTGTGTGTTGGGCAGGACACAGAAGCAGTCTGAGGATAGCACTATCCCTCTCTCTCTCTCTCTCTCTCTCTCTCTCTCTCTCTCTCTCATATCCAGTCTGGCGTCTCTCCTCCTCTCTCTCATCGCATTTGAATTTTTATGTTGAAATTCAAACGGAGTTTACATTTTTTTTTTTTTTTCGTAGGTGAAAACGATGATGGCTCTAATTGTGTTCTCTCTCTCTCTCTCTCTCTCTCTCTCTCTCTGTCTCTCTCTCTCTCTCTCTCTCTCTCTCTCTCTCTCTCTCTCATTTCTTTTCTTTTTTCTCTTGCCCCACAGTCAGCAGTTCACCACGTCTAATTGTTGTTGTATGTGACGTGAAATTACACACGGAGCACAGCGATTACTGTGGCGGTGGTAATCACACCAAAAAATATCAGGGCCAGATTCATTTAGAGGGGGGGGGGGGGGCTCTGCTTATCATTTCACAAAGACACTCCTGGCTCTCTCTATCGCTCTCTCTCTCTCTCTCTCTCTCTCTCTCTCTCTCTCTCTCTCTCTCTCTCTCTCTCTCTCTGTGGTCTTTTTTTGCTGTATTTTTATGCGCCAGCCATTGTCAGCGGTGCTCGTTTACCCTTTCAGAGACGGTTCAGCGTTCTGCACACGATAATGAATATATCAATTTACATGCCAAGGGGGCTCCGTCTTTGGTGGTCGATGGTGATGATAATGTTGCTCCGCAAGGCGATAAGGATCCCAGAGAACCTGAACCGAGGAGAGGGGGATGAATGAGAGCAGAGAGGAGGAGGAGGAGGAAGAGGAGGAAGTGTTAAAATGGAGGACGTTTCACGAGTTCTCTTCTGAACGTTACACTGCGGAGATTGTTGTAGGATTGTCTTTTTTAATCCAGAAAATTGCTTTGCAAAGAACAAGATTCAATTTAATATTGAGATAGAATTTTTACTTAAGTTATTGGTTGTTACACGTGTCTTGTCCATTGTGTGCATGTTAGCGTGCGGCATATCAGTATGTGTCTCTCTGTGTGTGTGTGTGTGTGTGTGTGTGTGTGTGTGTGCGTGTGCGTGTGCATGTGTGTGGTGTGGTGTGTGTGTGTGTGTGTGTGTGTGTGTGTGTGTGTGTGTGCGTGTGTGTGTGTGTGTGTGTGTGTGTGCGTGTGCGTGCGCGCGCGACACTCGAGAGACTATATTTTGCTGCAGAGACAGAAAGCCCAGACTGAGAACGATGGAAACAATCCCAAAATGTCTTACAAAGACATTTTTCCCGAAACGACCCCACAGTGAATATCAAGCCAACACAGCGGGGCTATTCGCAGATAGCTATTCGGTTCGATTAAAATAATAACGCGATTAATAACTCATTCTCAGCTATAATCATGCTGAGGGAAACCATTAATTAATGTAATGACTCAGGCCCAACAGTTTTTAATATCAAACAAATGTCCTCTGTGCGCGCTGGCTTTGAAAAATCCTCAATTTTCTGTTGGAACACAAAATAGATGAAGGGCACAAAAATAACAAGGTCAAGGTCACGGCAGCGACAGAGTTCAGCCGTGTTCTCCTTTAAATGTGTTGCTTAATTAATTAGGAAAAAATAAAACCACATTGGAATTCAAAGGACGTGCGTTTAACCACTGACTAACTTTGTTGACGAACTCTCTCTTTTTTTTTTTTATCCATGAATGCCGAAAAAAGCGAACCCTGATATTGCGCAAAACTAATTCCCGCATGACAATACCGACACCGGAGCGAATACTTTTTCATTAACGCCAAGGTGAGTGACTGAGCGAAAACAGGCGGCAAAACGCTGCCGTCGTCGTACTTAGTGAGCCGTTCCATGACCCCGTGAACGAGGAGCCGCGGCCGGGCCCGGAGCGTCAGTGTGGCCAAAGGACGAAATGGAATTATTATTTTTTTTTCTCCAGGGAGAGAACCCATGATGTTGGGTAAAAAAATAAAATAAATCGGCACGGTGCACCTTGGAAGGGGACGGGAAGATTAGCGCGTTAATCTCGGGGAAACCATCTCCTGCGGGTTTTTTTGCGTGTGGAAAAAAAAATGGCTGTCTTTCTGAAACCGTCTGTGGTTTTGAAGAAGGAATGAAAAAGAAGCCAGCTTTCACCTTGTCTACGGCAACAACCAACACACATAAATGCATATATAAATAAATACCATCAATAAATACATTCAAAAACAACCAAAATTCCGTCACCCGGGTTTCGCTCTCTCTCTCTCTCTCTCTCTCTCTCTCTCTCTCTCTCTCTCTCTCTCTCTCTCTCCCCCTGACTGTCGCTCCGCTCTGACGGCGCCTTTTATGTGCGAGATTACGCGTCGCGTGCGCGCCACAAAGTCTATATTTAACGCGTGCCGCCGAGAAGTACCATAAATCTCCAAAGGGCCCTCGTCAGTCGTCTCCTGCGATGGCGGGAGTCTAAATCACTCAGACGCTGAGAGGGCTGACACGCCGCGTGCTCTCTGACCGGCCGCCGCCGCCACAGCAGCAGCAGCAACAGCAGCAGAATGGGGGGGGAGCCATTGCCGATGGATTCCTCCGACTTCTCCATCATTCATCAGCCAGCCGCCCTGGGTTGTTTTCGGCGGCCAGATTGTCGGGGAGGATGGGAGGCTGGCTGATGGAGGGGCGAGATTCAACTTCAACTCTCGACCACCTTTTCTTTTTTTTCTGAGCCCGACACGTGTGTGTGTGTGTGTGTGTGTGTGTGTGTGTTTAGACACATTATATAATATGTCCTGCATGCATCCTTAAGTGTATATACGAGAGAAAGAGCGAGAGAGAGAGAGATGTCTCACAATATGTTTTTTTCTAAATCACCCCCCGTGGTGAATATTCAGCCAACACAGCGGGGCTGCTTCGGAGTGCGTAGCTACTTGGCGTGAACGTGTACGCCTCTCTTGACCGCCGCTCCATTGATTTCCTGATGGATGTCCACTCTTCGCAGATACCGTGCCGGGTCCTTCCACACTTGAGCACCTGCTCGGAAATTAGAAAAGAGAATAAATAGCGTTGCTTACTGTCGAAAAAAGCGCACACGTGGTTCAGTAATACCGGCCATCATTACATTAACCGCGTTGTCCATCTCCAAGTGGCCTCATTCCTCCCTTTCAACCGGACGCAGTTCATCAGTACACGACGGAGTACTTGATGCCTTGACCTTAAAGTGAGTACCGCAGCCAAATGTCAGCTTCTAAAGAGAATCGGAGCTATTTCCAACGAGCCACGTCCCGCTGCACGGCTCTCCTTGAAAAGAAACCGATTTTTTTTGCCTCAAATCTTTTTGCTATTTACGATTACGCGATTGCCTTTCCTCACATAATATCAGTCTATATGCCATTCATAGCGCAGGTAGCGGTGGGAAGCGGTCTCGTTCAAACGATGCCTACGGTTTGACATTGGAGGGTTTGCGACGGGAAACCCAGAACTCTTTGGTTTCTATCGATTCTCCCGCGGATCCTTTTCCTCGGTCAAAAAACAACCGCACAATAAATAAGGACGCCAATTACACAATGCAACGCGCTCCGCGGCCTGCTCAATAGCCTGGCGTCCCCCCGCTATCGATATCCCCGCGCGCCGACCGCGCGGCGTAACAGTTGACCGACGTTCAGTTCATTAATGGATTTGGAGCATTCCCCGGTGGAGTCCCCGCACTCGATAGGATGTTTCTCTGGTGCTCGTCTGTTTCTGGTGTGTACCGGAAAAAAAAAGAGAAACCCCAGCGTATGTGTCCGTGTCATCGTCGTCCTCAGAAGCCGAAGCCTCTCTCGCTCTCTCCGCTCTCTCTCTCTCTCTCTCTCTCTCTCTCTCTCTCTCTCTCTCTCTCTCTCTCTCTCTCTCTCTCTCTGGTAGCCCCCGGTTTCCACCGCTCGCTCGTGTATAAATACAGCCCCGCGGCTGTCACTCCGACACAACGGAGCCTTCAAATACCTCCGCACGCCTCACCGCCTTTAAATGCTGCCGCCGTCGCCCGCCCGCCGCCGCCCGCCACCGCCGCCACCCGCACAATCTGAAATTGAACACAGTTTGTGACTCCTGCCTGCAAGGTACTCTGTCTGGACCAGGGGTTGGATCACGCTCCAAAACCCCAAACCTCCGCCGACCCGACAGTTCATTCAGACCTGGGCGAATGGAAATCCCCCTGAACCCCCTGAAAAAGAAGATTAGATAGATCATCATTATGGGGTTTTTTTTAATGCACAGATTTTTGCCGCCACAGCGTAATTGTCCGTTGTCTGTTCAATGACGTTCACTATTGTTGTGTTCGTAGTCATTTGATGTGTTTATTTGGACAATAGAGTAAAAAGTGCGTACATATACTGTGTATTAATATACAGTACAGCAGTAATGGTAGTAGGCATTGTAGCAGCAGTAGCGTCTTATCTTCGTAGTAATAGCGGTTGTACTAGTAGTAGTCGTAGTGGTGGTAGTTTTCGTAATGGTCAATCATAGTTGTACTCCTGGTCAGAGTACTAGCACTAGTACCAGCGAAAGTAGTAGTAGTAGAATACGAGTAACAGTGGTTCAACTTGTATTCGTCATGATATTACGATTACATTACAGATGAACTTGAATGCTCTTGTGTGTGTGTCTCTGTCTCCAAAGGGCCTCATAGAGAGCTTTGGGTATCAGCGGGCCCCTCATCGGACCCCCCTCCGGCTGCTTGTGTGTGCTCAGGAAAGACCCCTGGAAGCCTGGCGGGCCCCGGGACTCACCGCAGCCTCCGATAAATCCTCCCCTCACCTCGCCGGGCTGAGCACTGAGGCCAGGGCTCTGTCAGCGGCTGCCTCCCCCCCCCCCCCCCCCCCCCCAACACTACAGGGCTGCTGTCCAACACACCACCAGAGAGCTGGGGGGGTGGGTGGGGGGAGAGAGAGAGAGAGAGAGAGAGAGAGAGAGAGAGAGAGAGAGAGAGAGAGAGAGAGAGAGAGAGAGAGAGAGTGAGAGAGAGATCGCACAGAATGGGAAAGGCAGAGAGAGGGGGGAAGACAGAGAGAGAGAGGGAGACAAAGAGAGGGGGAGGGGAGACAAAGAGAGAGAGAGAGAGAGAGAGAGAGATGGGGGAAGACAGAGGTGAGAGAGGGGGAAGACAAAGAGAGATAGAGGGGAGATATGAGAGCCGAGAGAGAGAGAGCTCTATCTAGTTGGAGCGTGATACAGGTTCCTCGCTCCTCCTGGTCCCCTGGATGCTAAGACGGGATGGATTTAGGCTCGGCTGATGAGCGCCAGTCCACCAACACTGTCAGAAAGTTAGGCCATGATGGATTCTGTTTACTTTCCCTCTCTCTCTCCCCCATCTCTCTCTGTCTCTCTCTCTCGCTCAAAGTGTTCTCTTAGCACTTGCCTCGGAGTAAAGGCGTGGACTCTTTAGGCCCGGGAGATAAGACGCGTCGGGAGAGGAGAGTTCACGGCCATATTGTCTTAAGACGGCGTCTCATTAGTCTCGTTAAAATGTAGATTTTCCTCGGCAGACGCTTTCATCCAGAGCGTCTTTTGCACTGACTTGGTAGCGAGCGCGAGCAGGTAGTGGGGGGGGCGTGGTGGTGGGGGTGGGCGTGGCCTCGCTCGACAATGTCTTGTTTTAACGATGTCGCCCACGGCCCCGTCGGGCAGATTGAGAAACAGCGTTGACACGGCGTCGTGCGTCGTGCACAATATCAAAAGAAAAACTCAACCAAAAAAACCAAGTGGAAGCATTTCAGTTGTGACAAATAAAACCATACTTCCATCTCAGCTTTAATTATGTCTTTTCTTTTCATCCTCTGAGTCAGACTCGATCCTTACAATCCTACCTTACAAGGATTCGTTTTTTTTTCCTTAAATGGGAGAGAAGAAATTATAGCACCCAAGTCCAAATCCAGCACAGATGGGAAAAGAAAAATTGCATTGGCTAAGATTACTTTTTCCCCCCCCCCCCCCCCCCCCCAAAGAAATGTGTTAAAAATAATAAAAAAACGTCAAGCTCAAAAACTGAGAGTGAAGTGTTCGTCAGGCGAAAACAAATCGATAGACAGAGCAGATGAATCCAATCCTGGCTCATCAGAGGAGTCCTCAGAGGATAGGGGGGGTCCTCCTCCTCCTCCTCCTCCTCCTCCTCTTCCCATTACTCCTCCATCCCCACCCAAATCCCTGACACGAAGCCATCATATCGCACAACCTTCACGAGACACCACACACACACACCACACACCACACACACCACACACACACAACCTGACCATCAACAACACCCAAAAAAACATTACAATGGTGGGTACAAAAAATAATATCCCGGCGAGGCTTTTAGTGAATTGAAAACAGTTTTCTTTTGTGACATAAACTTTGATTGGTTTGCCGGTGGAAAAAAAAAGAAAGAGAAGGAAATTCAGTTCCTTTTACATATTGGCTTTGGATATTTGCAGATTAGAGTCACGGCGTCCACAAGGATACTCCTAAACCATTTGGAGAAAGAATAATATATATATATTTATAAATATAAAAACGCACCACAGGAAATAACTCTTGCAAGACCTTGAAAAGAATGTGTTGTGTCTCCCACAATAGAAAGCAGCTGGTTTATATCTCATATCTAGCAGGACACGACTGTTGTTAATAGGCTGGGTTAGGGTGAGGTTAGTAGGCTGTGTGTGGTTGATGGTGGGCTGGTTTAAGCAGCCTCACCTGACTGGTCAGAGTCAGGCTGGTTAGAGTCTGGGGCTGCTGGGTGAGGCTGCACACCTGTGGTCAGGGGTGTAAAAAGTACCCAGAAATTATACTTAAGTGAAAGTATGGGTACCGCCTCAACATCTTACTCAAGTAAAAGTCAGAGTATCTGGCTAAAAACACACTTGAGTAAAAGTCAAAAAGTTTCTACTTTTAAATGTACTTAAGTACTAAAAAGTAAAAGTAAAAACTTTTTGGGTGGGTGTTCGTCTTGTCCGTCCACGCCGACCGTTTCGTCCTCTTCATCACTCGTACTATCGTTTGTAGTCATCTTCTGTAGCTTGTCACTCTGACTGTCTAATTCTTTCTGATAGGCAGGTGTTTCATCAAAGATCTCCGCTTGCTAAGTCTGCACCAAGGACAATCAGCATGGGTTGGGCGGGTTAGTTTCCACATTGGATTGGCATGGCCTCGTTTTTAAATAAAGGTGCGGCCGCAGGATTAATAACGTTAACGTTCGTTTCGGCCAGAGAAACAAATATACAAATTAAAATTGTTGGACCTGCGAGATTTGTACTTTGTATTTTGTAGGTCTGCATTTTAAATGTAAGGAGTAAAAAGTATGTTTTTTTCTTTTGAAATGTAATTGAGTAAAAGTACAAGTATACAAACCTAATAATACTCGAGTAAAGTACAAATCCCCAAAAACAGTACTTAAGTATTGTAACGAAGTACTATTACTCAAGTACTTTACACCCCTGCCTGTGGTGCACACGGGTTAAACCAGCCACAGGTCACCACACACACACACACACACTCAAGAGACCACAAACCACCGCAAAGTCTGGAATAAACCAGCCTGACTCAGCCTGACTGGGGCCAGGTGAGGCTGCTTTAAACCAGCCACCAACCACACACACACACACACACACACACACACACACAGCACAGTATGGTTATAAGGTTAAGTCAAGTCAGTTTCGATGAGGTTAGTTAAAAGACAAAATTAAATGCATCAATTCAGTTATTTTTAAGGCTACTCTCACATCCCGAGTACAACGTTCGAATTTCATCGAAAAGCGGCTTCCTTTTACAGCTCCTCTGTAAAAATGGGACATTTCTGTTGGCCTTCTTCTTTGCTCAAAAATTGCATCTGTAAAAAAAGAAAAGAAAAGGAAAACCTGAAGGGGAGGTGATGCAAATCCCTTCGTCCAGATAGCGGCTAGATTGTAAAATCAATATTATTTTTTTAAAAGAGCAATGCCAAGCTGAGGCACCACACACACACACACGCACACGTACACCACACACACACACACACGCACGCACGCACGCACCCACACACCCAGAACCCGGAGACGTATCTGCAAACGAGGGGTAAGGCGGGGGAATAGTTTTTTTTGGCTGCCATGGACACTTAATAACGGCCATTATGGTAGTTCCACGAGATACGGAGGCATTGATTCAAATCATTTCACTCCCGCGCTAACAAATGGGCTTCGGGGTAATGATGCAGAATCCCACATAACCCCCCCCTGCCCCTGCCCCTGCCCCGCCCCCCCTGCCCCGCCCCGCTCCCTGGTGAAAATATCTGGAGAGTGGGAGGGGCTAACACACACACACACACACACACACACACACACCCTGCCCCCCTTTCAAACTAGCGGTTATTTGAAGTGAGTTAGTTGTGTCATCCATTATTGTATTGTTACTGTTAAGACGCGCAGCCCTTAATGAGAATCTTGGGACGATTCAATCCACGTAAGCGCAGACCGTGAACACTTCAACACAAATGCATCATAGAGTTCACTTAACCACCCGGCCAAGTACTAAAACAATACATTCTTCATTAATAAGCTTCATTAAATTGGCTTGTCTCTTTTTTCCAACACCTCATGTCTGAAAAAATCACTCCTCCGCCTGAAGTTCACTCAAACGGAAGTGTTGTCAGAGACGGAGTAAAAATGTTTGCTTTCGACGAATGTTGAAACTGATTTAGATGTTTTTGGTTCCGGGGGGATTTAAAAAGAAAATCACTTTTTGTGGCCAAATGATGAAGACGAATAGGTGGTGTTTATGACCAGGTAGATGCACGTACTGCTGTATCTATGAAAGGCTGTGGATGATGCAATGAACGGAGCAAAACGCTATCGGGGGGAAAATTGAGGCGATTCGGAACGAAGCGAACATAGACGTGGAAATAAAATGCTGAACATTTGGTGAAAATTATGGTAAAATCGGGTTTTTTTCCCATGATTTGGGCTGGAAGTTAACTAGCACTTGTTGAGTTATTGAACTGTAAAACATTTCTAAATGATTCATTCACAATCATCATATTTTTTGGGGGGAGGAAATAATAATTTCATTCTGCACCGTTCTAGAAACTCTTTCTTTTAGAAAATATTCGCCTCCATGCAAAAGTTGTCAATTGAACCTTTAATGTAAGTCATAGATACCGCATCAAGTTAAGTTAAGACCAGTAGGGATGCGGATGGAATCCACATTTAATTCCAGGTCATCAATGCGTCTCCCAAACATCCAATGAATGCGACAATCGGCTGTTTTCGGCGCACAGGTCAGGTCACAGGTCACGGGGTCGGGACTCATTGCACCAAAACTCATGGAGGTTATATAATGCATTCCGACGTCTTGATTTCAAAACGACGGGAAATATGCCAAATATACCACGGTGCATCTGCGTCACTCTCTACCATTGGTGATGATAATCTAAGGCCCCTCCCCTTCCCCGGCCGCAGCCACGCCTCCATTATGCTGAACGCGTGTCTATTCAGACGCGCTCACGAACTCACCATTCGCGCGCATTCGTGGCGTTCGCCGCAAAACCATCAATCTCCACGAAGAATCCCGACGCGGGTGGGTGGTTGGGCTTCTTCTTCTTCTTCCTCTTCTTCTTCTTCTCTTTCTTCTTCTTTTTTTTATTTCTGTGCCCAGAATGAGTGATGGCTGCTCAGCCCGGGACGTATGTCAACCCCCAGCTGATAAGACCGCCCCCCCCCCCCCCCCCCCGGGTGGCACGTATATGAACACATGAATTATACATGGGAGGGTGGGGGGGGGGGCAAATATGTATATTCACTCCGTTTTAAAATAATATGGAAAGCCATTTCTCATTTCGGGGGGGATCACAGACTGTGGACCCGTCATTTGGTGAAATTTTTTTCTTTCTCCGGCGGTTATTGTACAGGAATGCATATTTTTTTTTCCGGAGGACGAGGAGGGATAATTCACTGCGTGTCGTCATTACCTCCCCGCCGTATGTGGGAGGATACCTATTAATCAAATACAACACAGTTTGGCAGAGTTTATCTCGGGCGACGACTGGAGCATCAAAACAAGTCGTGACTGATCACTTCGCCGCCTCCTTCGGTCGCGTATTAATCAGTAAGGACATTTAAAAAAGAAAATGTCCAAAGTGTTGATTTAAATTGACGATTTTAATTGTGGACTACTGTTTTGTCATAATTTTTGTATTTTTTTAGAACAAGCAGATGGATGGATGGCAGTAAAAAAAATACTCGGTTTGCAAATACTCAACCACTACCACGCCTCTTTGATTGGTCTGGAGAAGCACCGGCACGCTTGTTACGTTTATAATCACCCAGGCACCCCCATAATTAACCTTGCAGTTGGAGTTTATTAAGGTGTTAAGGTTTATTAAACTGTTTTGTTTGTTCGAGTGTAAGAGAGAGAGACAGAGAGAGAGACACAGAGAGAGCGAGAGCTATTGTTTCTGCTTGGCCTACCCCCAGACTAAACCTGAATCCCCAGTGGGTATTTGTTGTTCTGGATTTGAACCCGTTTCCTCTCTGGATTCATTGTGCTGATGGGATACCTACCATTCTTTCCGTTTTGTTTTAAAGTCGAACTTTACAGGGATTTTTTCACCCTGACTAATGCGGGCAACAATTTTTGAAATTGGTCCAGTATTGAGCGAGAGCGCTTCAGCTGTCAGCCCCGGAACTGGCTGCAATGGGAACCTTTGGGGCAATGGTATGTCCTCTAAGTGCTTGTTTCTTTGGCTACTGACAGGCTCAAATTGCAATTGTAAATGTCTGACAACATTATGGAAAGGATCCCGAAAGAGAAAAAAATGTAAAGTACAACTTTTGACTTTACCTTTTTGTTTGATCCGGTCTCTTAGTTTTTGTGTGTAACGCGGCGAGTCTCAGTCAAGGAGAAGTCATCGCATCAGACTCTCTCCCAAAGATCAATATGCTGTCAAAATGTTTCCTTTTGTCTTGACTCGCTGAAGTCAAGCAGCTATACAGGCTGAATCTCTCATTCACTCCTTGTGAATGAGAATGTTCCCTTCTCCGTTAAGATGCGAACAAAGACGTTGTGCTTCCCCGATGGCTCATTTCGACAGTTGCCGCTCACCTACAGTATTCAACCGTATGTGCCGGAAATTAAGCTAAACTGTTATTTTGCATGCAAATCTGTCAAACATCCGGTAATATTATAACATTATGTTCCAAATTTAAATCCCGAGAGATCGTACTGCTCTGATGATTTGCTTTGCACTGATGTCTTTCATTTCCGGAAGTACATTTACATTTAGGGCATTTGGCAGACGCTTTTATCCAAAGTGACTTACAAAGAGTGTATTTGTTGAAGGAGACAGCAATATATCACTGTGGTACATAAAGAGAAGTATGGAGCAGGTGTCAAGCGGGTGAACTCTGAACAGGAGGGTCTTGCGGAAGCCGGCGAGCAAACTCCCGGCTGTCCTGACGTCGTCGTCAGCCGGGAGCTCGTTCCACCGCCGCGGCGCCAGAACTGTGAGGAGTTTAAAAGTGACTCCGCATCGTCTTCAAAGCGCCTTAAACCTAAACCTTGTATCGACAGCCTGCTTCCTCTCAAAGAGAAAGTTTTTTATGTGACACAAGTGTCGGCGTGGGCGTGCGTATCCTTGCCACACTACGAGGTGTATCGATTACCTCCGTCTGGGTCGTCCTCAAAGTACGCCCCCGCTATCGCAAATCAAATCGGGGGGGGAAGGATCAATACCCGTCCGTCCCACGATCCGCGCCGTGTTTTATCACGCCCCCGCTGTCCTGTTTGACTTGGAAATGGCGTCGTAAGCTCTTTGAAGCAAGCATGTTGTTTTAGACTTGTCTTTAAAAGGGCCTCTAATTTCACCACCAGGTGTGAGGTTGATTTGCGGTTACAAAATCCACCCTTGCGACGTTCAAACACGGAAGAGTCCACCCCGGATGCGTCATAGGTAGATCCACAGCCTAGCCAAGTGGACTGTACCAACCGGGATGCCGATCTGTCCGTCATATACACACGTGGGTGGACACTCTCGCTTTGAGTCACTAAAGGGTAGCTTTTGAAATCTTAATGGATAATAATCACGCCTGGCGGTACATTGGGTCCCCCCCCATGTCCTCGGTCTACCTGTCGGAATCTGAGCACCAGACGTCTATACTTCCCCGCTGCCCCTTCATAACATATATCTGAAATCACGGTAAGTCGGATAAAAGCGTCTGATAAATAACAACATGGCTGCAGACGGAAGGAAAATTACACTAAATCGGTCAAGTCGAGGCGGCACTCTAAGCTTCGGTGGTCTTAACAGACAGACGGTTACTTGTGAAGAGACTTCTGGCGTCCTTTAAGTCTGCCGGTATAGATTAGACGATTAACACAAACCCACAGGTACACGTATAATGAGAGCCGCCGCTCGGTGATTCATCGGCAGCAGAGCTGAAACGTGTCAACCTTTCACCGTTCTAGCGAGCCTCCCTCCCGGCCTGTTAACACCGCTGTCCTCGCCTCACCTTCCCGGTGACGAGTCCACGTGAGGGCGTCCATTTATTCGTATTATGGTTCATATTCGGGGTGCTTCAGTGTCGGGGATCTGCTTATGAGTCTCGTCTGGCGCGTTTAAAAAAAAAATAAAAAAAACCCGGTCACTTCCTTAGAAAAATGAAATGACATCTCTGTGATTTGATGGATTGAAAAACCAAAGCTTGGACATCTTGAGCATTACGTGAGATTAGCATTTGAGCTAAAACACGGTCGCGCGGCTCCACCGATTGTCAGCGTTGTCAGTGCGACACCGTTAACGTTAAAAAAACAAAAGCTCGAACCGTCTTGACTTTCTGTTTTTCGGTAAAGGTCTCGCCGTTCTAAATCCTAAAACCCTAAACGCAGGCGACACAATGTCCGTCTCCGTCTCCTCCTCCTGCTCTTTCTTATTCCTGTCTTGTTCCCCATCCTATTATGCTCAGAGTGTATTTCACTCAAAGTAATTCTTCCCTCCGACCCTCCCCGTCCCATCCCTCCTCCTCCAACCCAACCTTTTCATTCGTGGCTGAAAACCACTCTATCTATCATCTGTCCGTTGAAGAACAACAATCATTTAACCCTCTTTGCCATGCTAGGCCAGCCGTGGCGCGGGGAGACTGCCACGGCGCGTCTCGTATGCCGAGCGCCGTCGGAGGCTTCCGTCACCGGCCGACACTATTTACGGAGCGCTGTTTGTCAAACACACGGCGGCGTACGCTGGGGGGGCCGCCGAGTGTACCGATAAGGGCCCTCCGAATGTGTTGCTGCAAGGGGGGTCATCGCCTTCAGGGGGGCGGGGCGCGTGGATGTGTGTGCGTGTCCGTGTGTGTGTGTGTGTGTGTGAGTGTTAGGGGGTGGGGGGGGAGGAGGAGTTTGGTATCTGATGATGGGGATTAGGTAAACAGTTGGAAATCGAGTTAACGCTTTCATTCGCGGTTTTGGGTTCACTTTCTAGCGCTTTTGTGAATCGTTATTTTCGTTGCCTTCGCACATTCAAAAGGATTCGCTGATGAAAGCCATTGCGGTTAATTTGGCGCTCGCTTTGACGTGCATGATGTGTGTGTGTGTGTGTGTGTGTGTGTGTATAGTCGTAGTCGTACTCGAAAACGGAAGATATCGGCAACGCGCTTTCTGATTTGTTGCTTGTGTGATCTTTGAAACTTTGTTGGTTCGGAAACCTTGAGGTTTTTATTAAATCTTCTGGCCGTGCTGCTCACCTGTATAGTCTCTTCTTTCAGTAAATGGCATCACACTGCCACGATAATGTTGCGCGCCGCAGTAAAAGGAAGGCGGTAAATAATAAATTGCATTTGTATGCGTTACAGTGTGAAGGGCATTGTATTTTGGGGAAACGTAAGCGCGCGCGATATGGAACACGTTCGTGCATCCGAGAGGATCGCTGGATGTTTTTCGGTTCCAGTCGATTCGCGGTCTGCTGAGGCGGAGCTCGAGGTTTTTTCCTCCGTGGTAAATGGCGCACCGCCGAGCAAAGATTCCACGGATTCCGTGCCGACGTGAATGGATATGATATGGGAGACACCTAGTGGCGACGTTACCATCGTTTAAAAACACGACACAAAACCATGTTCTTATTTTTGTGTGTGTGATCCGTCCGAACTACCCTTTCAAAGGCCAGCGACAACACACACACACACACACACACACACACACACACACACACACACACACACACACACACACGCACAAAGGCTCGCACACACACACACATTCACACATTCACACACCAACACACACACAACACACACACACACACACAACACACACACACACCACACACACACACACACACACACACACGCACCGACGACACAAGCACAAGCACACAGACGGGAAAATGTTATTTCAATATTACGACAGCGGGAGCAACAAAGGACCTTGGCCGATGTGTTTTGCGACTTTCTCATAATCTGCAGCACATTCTGAAATTGCCGTAGCCCCCGAGAAAGACATTTTCCATGAAAAGGTGAACAAAGTGATGTTTCATGCGAGTCATTTCTCTTTGAAATTGCCTTATACGTTTTCCTTCATTCCTAATTCATTGTTAAATTAATCTCTAAATTGGTCTTTAATTTGGTACGCAATTATCAAAGATGCATTGCATGTCGGATCATTTCTATCAAACGTAGCACACACAAAAAATATAAATGTATAAATACGATGAAATGTATACATGTATTTAAACTACTATAGATCAAAACAACCTTGTATCGCACCAGAGACAGAAATCAGACGTATTCCCGTCTTTGCTTTCCAAGGAAATGAAGCGTTGCATTGATTGACTCCGAGCAGCGAGTGCTATTGATAACCCTCGCCGGTTCTTGACATTTATGAAATGTACAATTCCCTTTTAATCACACACACTCCGTGCTGCACAGCATCAGGTGAAGATTAAATTTCCCTCCTCTTCCTCCTACTCGCCCTCCTCGTCCTCCCGCTCTTCCTCCTCCTCCTCCCCAGGCAGAGAGCGTCCATCATCTGATGTCATAATGAGCGCGCCTTAGAGCCTCGCCGTCGCTCCTAATGACCTCCATCGACGACGCGTCTGGTGCATTCGGCAAACTTTGACCCCCCCCCCCCCCCACTATTTCGGCTCTCTCTGTTGTGGTTGGTGGTGGTGGTGGTGGTGGTGGTGATGGTGGTGGTGGGGATGTAATAGTCACTGGGCGTGGAGGCTGTTAGAGCCATCCCCGGTTCATATCTCGGGCTCTCTCATCTCGCCTTCGCAGGAGAAACCAAACAGCAGCCCTGTCTCTTAATCTAGTCACCCCCCCCCCGGCCCCCTCCTCTCTTCCCCCCCACACCCCCCCACCTCGCCACCCTCCCACCCCTGCCCCCCTCCCCCCCTCCCACCCCATGAGGTGACGGTCGCAAACCAAACTAATTATTCCGCGCGACCACACCAGCTGGAAGGCAGCCACGGCATCTGGATGATGAGGCAGGGTTTCGCTGGGCGGAGCCTCACAATGGCCTCCGTCGCCGTGGCGTTGACCTTTCTGCCGCTCCCCGACCCCCCCCCACCCCCCCCCCCCCCGCTGAGAGGAGTGAGCTCCATGTGCAGGTGGATACCCGGATACCCCTTCCAATATTTCGACAAATGTTCTCCCTTTGTCCTTATCGCCCGCGCATCCGTGATTCTACCCGGCGTCAGGGGGAGGACACACACACACACACACACACACACACACACACACACCACCCAGCTCCATTGCCACCACTGCTATGCACCCGTCCTCCACCACCACCACCATCATGATGATCTATGATCATCGCCATTAGCACAATCATCCCTAACACCACCACCTCTCTCATCACCACCAAACCCCACCTCACCCCCTCCCCGGCCTACACGGTCATCTCTATCATCATCACCACCTCCATCAGTGTCACGCACATCCACCCCCTCCGCTAACGTTACCGTTACCGCCTACGCCATCATCACCACCACCACCATCATCACCACCACCACCATTATCACCATAACTCCACGACCACCACCCTGACATCCGCCACCACTGCCACCACCTCCTCCAACACCCCCACCACCACCACCACCACTATAACTCCACCATCAACACCATCGCCACCTCCTCCACCATTACCACCACCACCACCACCACCACCCTAACTTCCAACACAACTGCCACCACCACCACCCTAAGATCCACCCCCACCACCACCTCCTCCACCATTACCACCACCACCATAACTCCACCACCACCACCCTAACCGCCAACACCCCCACCACCAACATCATCACCATAACTCCACCATCACCATCGCCACCTCCTCCAACACAACCACCACCACCACCACCCTAACTTCCAACACAACCGCCGTCAACCACCACCCTAACCTCCACCACCAACACCACCTCCTCCAACACCCCCACCACCACCATCACCAGCATAACTCCACCACCATCACCGCCACCACCTCCCTAACCTCCACCGCCACCACCAACTTTATATCCACCACCACCACCCTAACCTCCACCACCATAAAATCATCCCCCACCCCTCATGTCCTTTTCCAAGTGCAGGCTCATCTTGAGGCCAGCAGATCCATCCAGAAGGGATCCACTGTGTGTGTGTGTGTGTGTGTGTGTGTGTGTGTGTGTGTGTGTGTGTGTGTGTGTGTGTGTGTGTGTGTGTGTGTGTGTGTGTGTGTGTGTCTGTGTCTGTGTGTGTGTGTGTGTGTTTGGAAATAGGTTCCCCGGGGAGGGGGCATGGTGGAGGAGGAGCAGGTGGAGGACGGGGTGGGGGGCTTCCCTTGATCCTCCCGTGATACACAGGACTTACGGGGGGCTCTTGTGATTAGCCGCGGGGAAAATGGGAAAAACCAGGGCAAATCGCTGCCAGCAGTCCCGCCGCCTTAAGAGAAATATGGACAAACACACTACACAGGCACACCAACAACCACACACACACCCAACAGACCATGGCCACACACACACACACACCCACAACAGACAAATAGCCACACACACCTTTCTCCCCCCACACATACAGACACCATGTGCCAACCACACACACATACAAGCACATGGCCCACACACTCAACACACAGACACACATGCACCCACACACACTCTCAAAATGCACAACAATACCACACACCCATCAAACACCACACACACACACACTTGCGCGCAAAGACAAACGGCCACACCACCTCAACACACACACACCACACACACACACACACACACACACACACACAAAATCCTGAGAAAAGCATGTGGAAACTCAATGCGCCACACATTTGTACTGTTGTGTTGTTGTTGTTGTTGTTGTTGTTGTTGTTGTCGTTGTGCTGCTCTCCTCTTATGGCTCCGGCTGTCGACGAGAGAAACTCTAAAGGTCGTATAAACATGGCCGCTCGAATATGCATCGCTTAGCGTCACCTTGAAAAATCAGCGGGTTCAATACAAACCACAGCGCGGGGAGGCGGGAACGTCGACGGCGGCAGCGGTCCCACGCACCGCGTCCGTCCGGCCTTGGAGACAAATACATAAATAAATAAATTAATAACCGCAGGGAGAATGAATTCCAAAAAAATTTACAAAACCGGCCCGGAACTTCTTCTTCTTCGTCTTCCTCGCAGTCGCCGTGATGTAAGCCTCTCCCCACACTTACGAGCGCTTAACCGCGTTTCATTGTGCGAGTCGTGCCGCTGAACTAATTTGCACCGGAATGGAACATTTTGTCTGAGGCCTGTCTGAGGCTTCGGAGACTGACTGACAGTAACAAGGCGCGATGTACTCATAATATCACACTAGCCTCTCCTCCGCTCTCTCTCTCTCTCTCTCTCTCTCTCTCCTCTCTCTCTCTCTCTCTCTCCTCTGCTCTTTCCCTGAACGGCGGTAGGAACGGAAACTTCCAGGCTCCCACCCAAGTAAGTAAGTAAGAAGTAAGTAAGTAAGTCCTGCCGTGCACGGTTCTTCTCCAGGACTGATCAGGGTTTTGTTCACATTTTAACCGTGCAGCTTGGTTGGCGCTAATGAGCAAATCCGGACTAAAATACAAAAAAGGAAGGTGGGGGCGGGGGGGCGGGGCGGGGGGGGAGCGAGGGCGAGCGGGGGCAGTTTACTTTCCTCAACCATTAATTTCCCACTTTCCCGCCTTTTTATTTTTTGGGGTCTCCATTAGCCATGCAACAGTCCCCAGCAGCGGTCTCTTCACACGTGTGCAGAACAACAACAACAACACAACAACAACAACCACTACAAACCCCCCGAATACACCGTGTATGGATTACTGTCCCCCGATCTTCAACGCCATTAATATTAAGTTCTGCTAAAAACCAATTACGGGGCCCTTATTGGCGAGGCCCCCCCCCCCCTCCTGGTCCTCCCCAGAGGAGCCCATCTCCCCCCCCACCTCCTCCCACCCCCCCCACCCCGCCGTGCTGGACCCCCTCTTCACCGCCGCACTTCTGGGGTTACGAAAAGCAATTAAAGGCGCCACCTGTTCCCCTAGCATCGCCTCTCTCTCTCTCTCTCTCTCTCTCTCTCTCTCTCTCTCTCTTCTCTCTCTCTCTCTCTCTCTCTCTCTCTCTCTCTCTCTCTCCACTGTCTGGTAATTGGAAACCTCTGTCTATTGGCACCAGTGTTCTGCTACATCTGTAGCCCATCAAGCAGCTCTCTCTCTCTCTCTCTCTCTCTCTCTCTCTCTCTGTGGGTTTTTTCCTTTGCTTCTCTCTCTCTCTCTCTCTCTCTCTCTCTCTCGCTCTCTCTCTGTCTGTGTCTTACTCTCTCTCTCCCGCAGTCCTTCATATTGCTCCAAGCACTACCGTGTGACAATACAAAGGATCTGCTTGGGATCTCTCAAAATGTTCAATATATATATACTGTATATACACACACTAAACTATACAATAACGTTCTACAACTAGTAGATAAATCTAATTCTAACGCTATATATTTGAGACTGAAATATAATAATAACGTGTGACAAATTAACAAAAGGATCTGCTTGGGATCTCTCTCTATATTATGTTATGTTATATATATATATTATATTATATTATATATAATATATAAACATCTGTATATACACACACACAGCACTGTGTGTGTGTATGTGTGTGTGTGTGTGTGTGTTCTGCGTCGACCAGCCCAACCGCCGGCGTCGGTCGAGGCGTTTCTTTGATGTATAAGGAGGTAGAGGAGTCTGCGTGAGATCGAGGAGAACAAGGAACGTAATCCGCGCAACGCCGACCAAATTGTATCTTGAACGAACGAACAAATCTATTAATTAAAACCGATCGATCACGTTTATTCCCCCCCCCCCCCCCCCTCCGCCATACTTTCGCAAGTTTCTGGGCACTCCCGGACTCGCCCCGGTGGGTGACTGGCAGCGCACACACACACACACACGCACGTGCGGTTATATCATTTTGAGAGGGGGTTCCTTTTAATGAATGTATTCGACTCCATTATGTGTATCGCATTATACTGCTCCATCTTATTACTCGGTGTAATGTTTCAACGAGCTAGCCGTCGACGGTGGCTGGCACGTTCGAGGCTAATTTTACTTTTTTCTTCGGTGTAAGTGGTCCTCGGCGTTCTCTTTGTGCCTTCACTCAGCCTTTCGGTGTAAATTGTTTCAACGAGCTAGCCGTCCTCGAACGGTGGCTGCCATACAAGGGCACAAGTCATTTGTGAGCGAATTCCAAGTGCAAAGAGTGTGGGCACATATGAGGCAGCCAGCGGGACGCTAGCCGTTGAAACCACATCCTTATATATGCCACCGAGGAAAGTAAATCGTGCACGGTGCGACGGTATACCGCGCAAGCAGCAAATGCGACAGCACGAGTACATAGGCAGCGCTCACAGAATAGACTATCTCATATAGAGACAAAGAGAGCTGCCACGGCTAACTGCAAATAATCAGTCAATATCATACAACCTGCACGGTGCGTGTGTGTGTGCTGTGTGCGCTGCAGTCACCGCACCGGAGGCGAGTGATGGGGGGGGGGTGGATCGCGGGGAACTAAACGTGAATCGCACTACTATGATTAATTTTGTTTAATTTCAAGTGCCGAGTGTTTAAGTCACGTGTAAGATCTGCCGCTACCCCGAGCCTCTGCACGTGGGCGGTCGCGGCGGGGCGGCGGCGGCGTCATAACCGAGGCATTAACTTAATGCGGCCTATGGGCGCTAAGTTGTGTAGCATTTACATTCGCAGAGGGCCGGCGCCGAGGTTGTAATTCTTCGTTCCGTATCGGTTTGTGGGTGCGATGCTAGTAATAGCGGCAATCAGGGGGGCGTGGGGGGGGGGGGGGGGGGGGGGGGGGGGGGGGGGGGGCCAGGGGGGGGGGGGGGGGCGGGGGGGCGGGGGGGGGGGGGGGGGATGGGGGTGGAAGTGTGTGTGCAAGTCAGTCAGCCATGAATATTGCCTGTCGCGGTGGCTGGGGTTGGGGGACGGTCGGGGGAGGGGGCGGTGGGGGTGTTCTTTTGGCTTCATTTGGGTTTTTTTTTTTGTTTGTTCCGGGAGGGGTGGTGGGACCGCTGCCGCCGTCGACGTTCCCGCCTCCCCGCGCTGTGATTTGTATTGAACCCGCAGATTTTTCAAGGTGACGCTAAGCGATGCATATTCGAGCGGCCATGTTTATACGACCTTTAGAGTTTCTCTCGTTGACAGCCGGAGCCATAAGAGGAGAGCAGCACAACGACAACAACAACAACAACAACAACAACAACAACACAACAGTACAAATGTGTGGCGCTTTCACACATTGAGTTTCCACATGCTTTTCTCAGGATTTTGTGTGTGTGTGTGTGTGTGTGGCTATGTGCGTGTGTTGTGTGGTGTGTGGTGTGTTTGTGGTGTGTGTGTTGTGTTGTGTGTGTGTCTGTCTGGTGTGTGTGTGTGTGTGTGTGTGTGTGTGTGTATGTGTGTGTTTGGTGTGTGTGTGTGCTTGTGTGTGTGTGTGTGTGTGTGTGTGTGTGTGTGTGTGTGTGTGTGTGTCATGTGTGTGTGTGTGTGTGTGTGTGTGGCCATGTGTCTGTGTGTGTGTGTGTGTGTGTGTGTGTGTGTGTGTGTGTTTGTCCATATTTCTCTTAAGCGGCGGACTGCTGGCAGCGATTGCCCTGTTTTTCCATTTTCCCCGCGGCTAATCACAAGAGCCCCCCGTAAGTCCTGTGTATCACGGGAGGATCAAGGGAAGCCCCCCACCCCGTCTACACACCCACATCTCACACACACACACACACACACACACACACACACACACACACACACACACACACACACACACACACACCACAACACACACACACACACACACACACACACACACACACACACACACACACACACACACACACAGTGGATCCCTTCTGGATGGATCTGCTGGCCTCAAGATGAGCCTGCACTTGGAAAAGGACATGAGGGGTGGGGGATGATTTTATGGTGGTGGTGGTGGTGGATATAAAGTTGGTGGTGGCGGTGGAGGTTAGGGAGGTGGTGGCGGTGATGGTGGTGGAGTTATGCTGGTGATGGTGGTGGTGGGGGTGTTGGAGGAGGTGGTGGTGGTGGTGGAGGTTAGGGTGGTGGTGGTGGTGGTTGGAGTTAGGGTGGTGGTGGTGGTGGTGTGTTGGAGGAGTGGTGGTGGGGGTGGGTTATGGGTGGTGGTGGTGGGGGTGTAGGGTTAGGTGGTGGTGGGAGTATGGTGGTGGTGGATGGTGGGAGGTGGTGGTGGGGTGGTTAGGTGGTGGTGGTGGAGTTGTGTTGGAAGTTAGGGTGGTGGTGGTGGTGGTGGTAATGGTGGAGGAGGTGGCGATGGTGTTGATGGTGGAGTTATAGTGGTGGTGGTGGTGGTGGGGGTGTTGGAGGAGGTGGTGGCAGTGGTGGCGGATGTCAGGGTGGTGGTCGTGGAGTTATGGTGATAATGGCGGTGGTGGTGATGGTGGTGGTGGTGGAGATGATGGTGTAGGCGGTAATGTTAGCGGAGGGGGTGGATGTGCATGACACTGATGGAGGTGGTGATGATGATAGAGATGACCGTGTAGGCCGGGGAGGGGGGTGAGGTGGGGTTTGGTGGTGATGAGAGAGGTGGTGGTGTTAGGGATGATTGTGCTAATGGCGATGATCATAGATCATCATGATGGTGGTGGTGGTGGAGGACGGGTGCATAGTAGTGGTGGCAATGGAGCTGGGCGGTGTGTGTGTGTGTGTGCGTCCTCCCCGACGCCGGGTAGAATCACGGATGCACGGGCGATAAGGACAAAGGGAGAACATTTGTTGAAATATTGGAAGGGTATCCGGGTATCCACCTGCACATGGAGCTCACTCCTCTCAGCAGGGGGGGGGGGGGGGTGGGGGGGGGGTCGGGAGCGGCAGGAGGTCAACGCCACGGCGACGGAGGCCATTGTGAGGCTCCGCCCAGCGAAACCCTGCCTCATCATCCAGATGCCGTGGCTGCCTTCCAGCTGGTGTGGTCGCGCGGAATAATTAGTTTGGTTTGCGACCGTCACCTCGTGGGGTGGGAGGGGGTTGGAGGGGGGGAGGGGTGGGAGGGTGGCGAGGTGGGGGGGTGTGGGGGGGAAGAGAGGAGGGGGCCGGCATGCGGACGACCGCACTCTGCACGGCGGCGGCGGCGGCGGCGGCGGCGGCGTCAAACCAAGGCATTAACTAATGCGTGCGGCGCTAAGTGTGTAGCATTTACATCGCAGAGGCCGCCGCTGCGAACACCCCCCCCCCACCCCAACCCCAACCCACCCCAACCTCAACCCCAGTGCCATTAACTCGTAGGCCGTTAAGGGAGACTAATCTGTCCTTTGCTTAAGTTCAAGCTCGAAATGGGAAGTGCATCATGTAAATGCTGGGAGATAAAACCCACTTAGCACATACGGACCCGGTGACCCCCCACCCCCACCCCCGCTGGTCTAGCTTGTTTCAACCGCGGTGTCAAGACGCATAAACCACCCCCCCCCACCACCAAAGCATGAATGCGTAAGTGAGACTCCAATTTCCGCGCCCACCACCACCACCACCACCAGCACCACCAGCACCACCAGCAGCAGCCCCTCGCCATGTGATCTTGTTAGCCTCCCTGCTATGTGTCTTCTTTAATGAGTTGGAGCACGCTAAAGTTCTCCAAGCGTTCCTCCATAATGTGCTGAATTACACAATGTTGTCCTCGGTCTCGCCGATGCGCAAGGTCAGCTAATCTTTGCCTTTTTGTATTTTTACGCCAATTCAAGAATACATATTACCAAAATGTCAACCACTGAAGAGTTTAGACTTTTCCATTAACCTTCTACGACGGACACACTTAAGGCCTCATTAACATTTCTGGTTTCGGTGGGGGGGCGGCGGCGGGGGGGCGGGGAAAATGAGCCAAATGGGATTTCTTGTGTCTTTTTTTTTCCCTGCCCCACAGTTTCCAACAACAGATTTCAGTACAATACTTGACCAAGCATGAAATTGAGCATTTACTGGGTCTCAGTGTTGACAGAGGCAAAAAAATGCAAGGTGGGAATTTATGTGGGTGTTAGTGTACCCTTCACATTCATATTGTCTGGACGTTTGAGATTAGAATGAAATATTCATTGACTCGACAATATTGGTTTTCCTCAGAATGAACGGTCTTTTATGTTGGCTTTCCTGTGATATCCATAATCTCACTTGTATCGCGGGATTGCCGCCGTTATTGTTAAACACACAAGAGAAAAAAGCACACACTCCATTGGGAAGAATTTAAACAGAAATACTGATCACAGGGCGTTAAAAAAAAAGATCTTGTGTCGAAAGAACACCGGATTCGGTCGAATCAAATCGCCGAGTGCAGAGCGCGCGTGTGTGTGTTAGCCCACCCATGGTCCGTAATGTATTCCCCCCCCTCCCCCCCCACCCCCTCCAACTGCAATCAATGTTGACCCGTGTAAAATGCCCACCCCCCCCCCCCCCCTTTCAGCCACTTCCGCCTGGACATGGCTCACACCGCGGGGAACTAACTGGAGTCGGCAAGACTTTTTCCTCCCCTTTTTCTCCCTGTCAACGCTTCACAGCGGGTCTCCAATAGAAGCCTAACGGTGTGTTTGAATCCTGTCCGTGGTGGCAGCTACGCTACGCTACGCTAGGCTGGGCTGGGCTGGGCCGTGCGGAGGTACTCTAGGGGGGGGGGAGCGGTGTACCCCCAGCCTCGATCCGTCATACGTATGAGAAACCGAGATGTTCCCCTGTGGAGGTGCCACGACGGACCAGGTCTAAAAACAACAACAACAACAACAACAAGAAGGGGACAGGAGGGCAGAGTAGCTATAGAAATATCACAAAAACAGTATTTTGGCTCTGTATGTATTTGTTCTTCTTCTGTTGTTATACTCAAGTGCGTAGAGGGAGTTAGTGCACAACAACAAAGGAAGCTTTTTGTTGTTGTCTTCTAAATAAGACAAGAGTACAAAGCGCATTAGCAAGGACGTGAGATTGTGGTCTCAAGATCATTTGTGGGTTAGGTTGAGATGTTCAGCGATTGAATGAAGCCAGGTGGTTGGTGTGCAGCCTATACTACATCTGGGTTTTCTGATGGACTTTCCGTCCACCAGTCCATCATTGAATTTCTGGAGAGCTACGAATTTTTTTCCATATTTTTGTATATTTTTTAAATGTGTTTTTGTTCCCGACACCGCAGTGTTCTAAATGTCCTCAGAACCGGACAAACAAAACACAAGTTTTGTTTCGCGATAAATATATATATATATATATATATGCTGTATATCGCTGGGGCCTCCTTTCCGACCCGCTTAGTCACGCTCCCAGCACCTAATGCATCCATCGATACGGGCGATCAGGGAAGCCCTTGGAAATGCGGCTGAATACATTACAGCAAACCAGACACTAATGCCTCCGCCGCCGATACCAGCAAGGGCTCTAAACAAGCCACTTAAGAAACACTGTTTTTTTTTTTTTATTTTGTACCGAGTTAATGTGCCCTTAATCTCCTCCCCTGCGATGGGAACCGGGTTCTCGTCCGTCGGACCCGCCGCGGTGTGTTGTGTTGCGTTGTGTTGAGACGGACCGGCTGGCTTGGACCTCGGCTCTGGTTCTGTGGACTGCACAGGGTGACGGAGGAGGTGGGTGGGCGGCCGGAGGTGTTGGCATGCGGTCAGGACTCCAACACTGCACCACTGTCACTATGGCAACCCACCCCCCCACCCCACCCGCGCCGCCCCCCCCCTTCCTCCCTCCCCTTCCATCTTTTCTGAAAAACTGCCTGCATCATTTCCAGTCATTAGCACATTTTAAAGGCAGAATATCTTCCCGGGGCCACGCGGACGGTTTTGACTGCATTTCAATATCTATCACGAGGGCGACTTTGGCGACCGCTCACCTTCAGAGATTGTGGCGAGCAGGCATTGAGAGAGATCTCTACGGTGCATATATAGGGACACGTTTAAGCCGCGCCTACAAATTGGCCAGAATATGTGTGTGTGTGTCTGTGTGTGTGTGCGTGCGCGCGTGTGTGTGCGTGTGTGTGTGTGTGAGTGAGTGCGCCAGTCAGTTATTCAACATCCAATGCCAATGCTGCAGAATTTATATTATAAATACTGCATCTGCAGGCTGAGGAAGGCTTTTTCCGACATTTTATTCGACTCAAAGCAAAGGTCAGTCGATGCATGGCCCTTTTCCATCATTTAACCGTACGCTTCTGATGTCGTAATAACAGAAATTGAAGAGCGTCAAACATTTACGGAATTTGAAATGCAAAAAAAAAAGAAAAGAATCCCCAAAAACCGACGAAGCCTGGGAAGTGAACTGTTGCAACGTCGAGCACATTTTAATGGCGAATTCCTTCGCATTGCATCTAAACTCAAGTGTTTCGGGTTGTAGGTGTTGGAAATGGTGAGTGCTGCATGTGTGAGTGAGTCGGATTGTTATATTGTATACTGTGGTGTTATGGAGCTCGACAAAAGGCAAGGGCTTTCCAGGGTGAAGCATTGCAGCCATCGAAAACGTATTATATTTGTATTTCATATACATTTATGCTGCGCTTTTACATCCGGCACGGCGCAACTGTGCATATTATTGGAGACGGTGAGTTTTTGCGGATCACCAAAGACATTATTTTTCGAAACGCGAAAGACAAAAGTGCAGCGTAAATGCATATAAACCGCGTTACGAGCCGTACTGCAAATTCAGCGCCCAAACCGATATTAAACTCGTCGTGTCACCGGAGTTCAAGGACTGCGGCGGCGCCAGACTAGCAGGGCCGCCTGCTCCGGAACACAGAGCAGTTCCTCCCCCCCCCCCCCCCCCCCCAAGCTCAGCTCTATTCTGAGCAGCGAGAGAGAATCACAAGCATCGCAAAATGAACACAACGGCATTCCGCACGCTGTGTTTGCTATCAAGCAGTTTCGACGCAGATGAAGGGAATCTAAGGAAGAATCGGGATTGATGTGAGCGTGTGTGTGTGTGTGTGTGAGTGTGTGTGTGTGTGAGGGACGGCATCATGAAGGCATCTTTTTAGCCGAGCGGCGTGTGTGTGTGTGTGTGCACGTGTGTGTGTGTGTGTGCACGTGTGTGTGCGCGAGCGAGCGAGCGTCCACGAGCGCACACCCCCCCCCCCCTCGCGCCTCTGTTCTCCCTCCTCCCTGCTTCTTCATGTTCTATCTCCTCACATTCATCTAATTATGCGGCCAGCGAGGAGCCATCCAGCGCTATGAGACAATTCAATCTTTTCTTTTCCCTTTTTTCTTTTTTTTTTTTTTTTTGCAGTAATTGATTCTTCCACCTGAGGGCAGTACTTTCTAATCTAATATCTGATAAATCGGTTGTGTTGCGCGTCTCCCAATTAAACCACGACATTGGATTCGTGTTGTTGGGCTTGGGTTCGCATGGTCCGTTTCATTGACTGCGCCTCCACCGGCGCCCCCCCCCCCCCGCCCCGCCCCTCCCCCCCTCTCTCTAAAAGCAGTTCAATGGCGCCTGTTTGTTTGTTTGTGTGTTTGTTTGCTTGCTTGCCGCTCCGATCCGAGCCCCTGAAGGTAGACACCCTCCCTCGTCCTGTCGTATTACAGACGCATCTGCCTGCTGTCTGGCCTCTTGTTGT
>PIJE02000754.1:82866-89295 GCA_002895965.2 Coryphaenoides rupestris
TAGAGACAGACAGAGAGAGAGAGAGAGAGAGAGAGAGAGAGAGAGAGAGAGAGGAGTGAGAGAGACAGAGAGAAAGAGAGCAAGAGAGAGAGAGAGAGAGAGAGAGAGAGAGAGAGACAGAGAGAGAGAGAGAGAGAGAGAGAGAGAGAGAGAGAGAGAGGGTGAGAGAGACAGACAGAAAGATAGCAAGAGAGAGAGAGAGAGAGAGAGAGAGAGAGAGAGAGAGAGAGAGAGAGCAGGGCAGAGGAAAAAAACCCCACTTTTTAAAATTATCAAATTTAGCTTGTCATTGGCAATCTATACGGACACAAATTTAAAAAATATATATTGAGTATCCATCCAGGACACAGTTAGCAGTCAATAGATAACCATGTAAGCCCCGGAAACAACAACAACAACTCCTCGCTCCTCCTTGGCGAAGCGGCAGACGACTACTTGACACGTGGGTAAGGTTGGCGGCGGCGGCGGCGGCGGCGTGATCCTGGGATGAACCTGGCGCCTCCACTTTGTTCCACCCTCGTGTGGAGAGAGAGAGAGCGTTGTGGAGAGAGAGAGAGAGAGTGGCGTCGGTGCTTCTCTCTCTCTCTCCACCCTCGCGTGGAGAGAGAGAGAGAGAAGTGGCGTCGGTGCTTCTCTCGTGTGATCGGAGGCTCCGGGGGGTCGGGCCTAGCGGAGAGACCGGCGGAGTCGACACAATCTCTCTCTCTCTCTCCACCCTCACGTGGAGAGAGAGAGAGAGAGAAGTGGCGTCGGTGCTTCTCTCGTGTGATCGGAGGCTCCGGGGGGTCGGGCCTAGCGGAGAGACCGGCGGAGTCGACGCAATATCTCTCTCTCTCCGGTCTCCGCGAAGCTGGAGCCGCAACACGGGCGTTTGGAGCTTTGGAGTGAAAGTGCTGCGTTTTTAGTTTTTTTTTAATTAGTTTCAAGCAGATGTTGTTTATTATTACAGAACTGAATTTGGGTTTTTCGTATTTCTTAATTGACGACTGCTCGATCTTGAACCTTGAAATCGTTAAAATCGTTGGAATAGTTTGGCGAAAGTAATGTGACGGTTACAGTCTACATCTGCGGTAATGTACACGTAACTCTCGACATTACTGCAAATGAAAACGCATATCTTGCATGTATATTATGTAGTTATACTTATATATAGTTAGTTATAGCTATATATACTGTATATATATATATATATATATAACACAAAAATATATCTGTCACATGGAAGAACATGGTGACTACGTGAAGCGTGACTATTGAGGGTCATTCAACATTATTTTAATCTACATAACATATACATAGATACACATGTTTAGAGCACGTTTGTATTACAACATGGTCTGCATGTACCGGGTGTATAATATGCATGATGTTATATTATGGTTCCCTCTCTACGTTACTCACATTTGTCCCATTGATCCAATGGCTCAATGGGATATCGTACGTTGGTTTGATCACTCGTTAATGGGATTAAAATGTGACTAGAACCAACCTTTTAATACGTTTGATGATAAAAAAAAAGAAGCAGATTGTAAAAGCCAGCCGCAGTTCCCTTATTGGTCGCAGTCGAGTGGTGCGGATGGTTATCGGGATGTGTCTTTTGATATTGCTGAATCCATCGCGGAGGTGTGGCCTCGCTCCTAATGCTGTTAGGCTAACAGGGCTAGCGGGGACACTGAGTGAAATACTCTTTGACCCAATATATACGATTTCATGTCTCATCAAATCATTATTCGTCACATGTTCCGTTTAGGTCAGCCTCATAGTTCATCGATCGTTCAATTATTATTATTATTATTATTATTATTATTATTATTAAGTAATGCCACATAAAGACACAAGGTCACTGGTGCGATCTGCCACCAAGATATGAACAGACAACGCTAACCTCCCAACCATCTGAGAAGACATACAGATTAATAGATACACACACACATACACAGTATAGACCTATAAGCCCATCCCCTAGATGTAAATAAAGGCTGGATGAATGAAAATGCATATATATACAGTATATATATGCACAAAAATACATATAATCAATCCCCTAGATGTAAATAAAGGCTGGATGAATGAAAATGCATATATATACAGTATATATATGCACAAAAATACATATAATCAATCCTCCATTGTTGTTTTCGCCCACCGGCTTATTTCCAGTCGAGCTCGGCGCGCTAAATATTGGGTAGCACAGCTTCCCTCCCGCTTCGACCGGCGCTCTAACAGGGCAATTAAACGCGCGCCGCGCCGCGCAGCCGGCCAAGCACCTCCTGTACTAGCGGGGCGAGCCGACGGACAATACAACAACATGTTCCTCACGGGGCTCGGAATAAACCCCACCGCTCCGCTTCCACTCCCCACAATAACAACAACATCCACCACCTTGTTGTTCTACACCTCTCGCTCTCTCTCTCTCGCTCTCTCTCTCTCTCTCTCTCTCTCTCCTGTCCATCAAGCATCACTGCTCCATTATGGAGACGCTCTGGAGTTGTGAGGAGAAGCAGAAGGAGACCAAAAGTGTGTGATGTGTGTGTGTGATGTGTGTGTGTGTGTGTGTCGGTGTGTGTGTGTGGGTGTGTGTGGGGCGGGAGTGGGCGGTGGGTCGGGAGTAAACACACTGATTACTATTTCACTATTTTAGTCATTTGACTATTTATAGTCAATGAGTGCACCACAGCGACTTCCAGTGAATTCAGGTAGCCCATGTGGCATTCAGGAGCAGGCGTGGGGGGTAAGACACCGAGACACTGAGATGAGGCTGCGTACATTGGGAATCGAACCCGGGACCGGGTAGTCGACACCCTAAACCAACAACCTCATAGACATTTTTTGCGTGCACGTGAATTTAGACACCACCGTCATTAAGGAGCAGGTCGGGGGTTCTTGGCGGTTCGGGGGGCATCTTGCTGAACAAGGACGCCGACAGGTCCGTGTTCAGCAAGGACCTGTAGTGAGACGCGTGCAAAACCGTGCAAACAAACAGCTCCGGGAAACGTCGACATTCATTAGCCGCCTTCCTTAAGTGTTGACAATCCCGCTGGAACTAATTTTCAATTATACGAAGTTCATCAAGGTGTGGATACTGCTCAATATCGGCGACTGTGTGTTTACTTGCACTGAGTTGAATAGGACTCGCACGCACGGCACTAAATAACGGAGAAGGTATTACGTCGTTCTCTTTTTGCCGGTATGTTCTCGCACAGGCGTATGTGCTCTCGGCGCGGGCGGTTTCTCTGAACACGAACCCGCGCGTCGGAGACAACACAACCAGTGACAGCCACTCCATTAGGGTACAAACAAGTGTCCCCTCCCCACAGACTACGCTTTCAATGGACCCTAATGCGCAATACGCGAATCAAACACTGATATCATTTTACAGAAGAATAATCAAGAGATAATAGAATGAGGCAGAAGCGATGTCCTCTGGGCCGCGTTATAAGTTTAAGCTGGCGAGGAGGAGGAAAAAAAAAAAGCACAGTTCACATTTGTCAGAGGGGGTAGAACATCAGATTGGGGCGTCTGCAGGCGTACAGGGACCTCTCGCTGGGATTCTCGTGGATGGATTCGACGGGAATGATTATCAACAACAAATAGCCCTCTTCCACCCACGGCGGAATGAAAATGTGTTCTTCTTATCGTTCCCCGATAACTTGCCCACTACAAACGCGCGCACACACACACACACACACACACACACACACACACACGCACACATACACGTCAAGTCAAGTCAAGTCAAGTCGAAATTTTAAAGCACATTTAACGACAACTCACGTTCACCAAAGTGCTATACAGCCCAGGGCGACCGAGTAAAATCACGATAAGACTAAAAATAAAAACACCCACATCAGAACCAATACACACACACACACACACATACGGCGCATAGGTACAAACCAGCACAACTCAAACCACCATCAGGAGGATCCGAACGCTGAAGAATAACGAAGGGGCGGGTCCGATAGAGCAGTGGATGCTATTCTACAATCTTGACGGTTCCCCCCCCCCGTGATCGTAGGTTTTTACGATTGCAGGACAGCCCCAGGTGCCCCGGGTCCGGGTCACATGACCTGGAGGGGAGGGGCAACCCGGAGGGGGGGGAAATAAGGGGTCAAGAGGTCGCACGAGAGAATCTTGAACTCAATTCTGCACGGCACCGGAAGCCAGATAAAAGCACTTGAACTGGACGGGAAGCAAATCAACAGCTCGATCATCGCGCCAATGTTAAATATCACTGTCTGTAGATATTATGTACAGTAAGCGTCTGCCAAATATATTAAACGTCTCTCAAATTATACAATGTATAGGTCTGACACTAACTGAATAAACTGTGAGCTGAGATGATGCGTTATTATCCGTTTGTTCCTGTAACTCTAGAATTAAAACGGTTAATTAAGGTAGAAGAGTTCTCTATGTTGACAGAGAAACTTCTATTTGCTGACGTAGGACGTGCACCAGGTCAAGGTGGTAGCGACAGTCAATACACATGTTGTAACAACCAGTGCCGTTTAGCATGTAATCATAATTACTAAAGAATTATAATTGCTATGGATTTATCGTTTTAACCATTTGGAAAGCATTGCGCCATTGAATACAATGCTAATAAAACTAGTTTTAGGACACATTTTATTTGAATACACCTTTTTTTTTTACTTGTGAATCGAAATGTTTACATGAGCGTTAGTTTTGCTGTGGAGGTGAATGCAATTATTTGAATACGTATTATACACGTTGTGTAAAGCATGACCTAAATGTTGCACTCTCGTTCAACTTGCTTCAAAAAAAGCCGGCGCTTGAACACCCACTTCATGAAACATCCTTGGGAGACGTAGAGGGAGAAGGTTGTCAGTTCACCGTCGCAAGGAGGGAAGTGACAGTTAAAGACATTGCATGCATTGCTCCCCAGTAACAGACAACAGTCCCATTTCCGTCTGTCGACCGCGGAGTGGACGGCAACTGGTCAAGATTCAAGATTCCTCCATTGCCACGTGCGACAAGTACAACGGAACGCTTACTCCTCATTCATTCCTGCAGTGTTCTTCTAACCCGACCCGCAATGGGGGGGGGGGGGGGGGGGGGGGGGAGTACAGTGGGTGCTCATGGTGACACCCGGTCCGAAAGATCTCCTCACCGGGATGGAAGTGCACACCCGATGGTCTTTTTTCCGCAGTCCTCTGGATGGCTTTCCTGTCCTTTTTTGTGAGAAATGTAGAAAATGTAATCTAAAGATAAAAACTTCAACTGCACAATACCAACATATGAGTCTCCGTTCACCTCGCACCTTTGTTTATATCTGCGACAGAGATAGCATTGTCGCTGCTTTTGTATTACGTTCGACTAAAGCTGTTTGTGTGGGTTTATTTTGTATTTGTATTTGTCATTATTCTTTATTTATGTTCAGTGATGACTTCTACTGCTCACTTGGTGCTAAAAACGCGTCGACTCGTGATGTATATTACAACACAATCACCGCAATATCAACAACTAACGCCGCAAGTATATATATACAGTACACAGTATACAATGCTGATCTAAAGTTGCTCTCTTCACGTTGTCAATATAGTTACAGTATTCTGCTAATGTCCATCCTATAAACAATAAAGCATGATTTAGCAGCTATTTAGTTGTCCTAATTATTCTTGTTTATGAACTTATCTTCTGAAGAATGAAGCTTATAAATTATAAATAATGGAAAACCCATTACAGCCAAAAAGGAAAGGATGAATTCATACACGAGTCCTTTCTAAGCAGTGTTACGGATATGAATGTTGTTCTCTATCATGTGTCACCATGCATCATTCTTCCACGAGCCCTGTTGATTTCAGAAACTATTTATTATATGCATCTAATAAACAAGGGTGGTTAAACAATATGTTATATAAAATATATAAAAAAAATGTTCATTCCATGTGGACGTAGTGATTAATTTGTGGAACACTAAAAATGTATAATTTCTGTACTAATGCCATTATTACAATGCCTTACATCCTTAATTACTTATTGTTTGAGGGGTGGTCTTCAACCTAATCTAATCTATTCCAGCCTACATCTGCATCTCTATTCTCTGCTAATGAGAAGTGTGACGTTCGCACTTGACTTTTGACGGACAGACGATATTGATTCACCCAACTAACAAGGGAAGAGACGCCCCGATTGGTCAGAAATGATCGGGGGGGGGGGCGTGGTCTGAGATCCTGATACAGAGGCACAGTCCACTTGAAACCGTCGTTCTCGCAGAGCATTTGACTGACGCCTGTCATCTCCCAAATTACGCTCGGGTAATGGGCCCAGCTTTTAAAATCTAACTCGCAGCACCTCTAAGACTCTCGCTTGGACTCTAACTAGTTTCTCCCTCACAAACTCCTTCCAAACTCCACAAGAATTGCACATTCTTACACCAGCCCTGTTTGATTTCAGAAACTATTTTAT
>PIJE02000754.1:89373-104373 GCA_002895965.2 Coryphaenoides rupestris
ATTTATTATATGCATCTAATAAACAAGGGTGGTTAAACAATATGTTATATAAAATATATTAAAAAAAATATACTATGTTCATTCCATGTGGACGTAGTGATGAGTTTGTGGAACGCTAAAAATTTATAATTTCTGTACTAATGCCTTACGTCCTTAATTACTTATTGTTTGAGGGGTGGTCTTCAACCTAATCTTTTCTATTCCAGCCTACATCTGCATCTCCATTCTCTGCTAATGAGAAGTGTGACGTTCGCACTTGGCTTTTGACGGACAGGCGATATTGATTCTAACAAGGGAAGAGACGCCCCGATTGGTCAGAAATGATCGGGGGGGGGGGCGTGGTCTGAGATCCTGATACAGAGGCACAGTCCACTTGAAACCGTCGTTCTCGCAGAGCATTTGACTGACGCCTGTCATCTCCCAAATTACGCTCGGGTAATGGGCCCGGCTTTTAAAATCTAACTCGCAGCACCTCTAAGACTCTCGCTTGGACTCTAACTAGTTTCTCCCTCACAAACTCCTTCCAAACTTATTGAGATTGAGACTCCATTAGCGATCTCTTTAACTTGGTAGGAGCCAGGTGTAGCAGCCATCGGGTCAAAGTGAGTGACTAGCCTCTCCTCTTCCGGGGTCTCGACGACGAGAGGACATTTTAATCTAAAGTCAACCGGGTCCGCGTACTTAAAGCACTCTGAGTGTGGAGCCACGATTCGCCCAAGGTCTGTCTGTCTCTCCAACTTAGTGCTATTTTCCTTTCCGTTTCTTTCAAAGTGACTTTTACATAAGGTCCTTCTGTGCAGTTGTGTTAAAAAAAAAAATACCGTCCAATGAAACATCCTGAAGTATATTTCTATGACACCATTGTGAAATACCACGGTGGGTTTTTAGTATTTTCTTCGGTGGGAAAAAAGAAAAGTGACACATTCCCGTGTCCTGTTCGCCTTCTGGGGACGAATAAAGTGTTTCTTATCTTATCTGTCTGTAGAAGTCATTTGAACACCGGTCGATACCCTGGGCACATGGAGGAGTCCAACTCTGTTACTTGTGAATGCATAGGTGCCCTTCAATGTTACTTTGACCTTGAGGCGCCATGATCCAACAGAATGATCGATTTTATTATGTTAAGTGCGTTATACAATAGTTGGTGTATTTATGTATTCTTTTTTTTTTAAACATGCACACAAATTTCGGATAGCGCTGAACCTTGAACCGAGCGAGCTGACATTTACCATGAACTCCCTCCTATTCTACTCCTATTCTTTTATATATATATATATATAGAATATATACTGTATATATATATTTTTTATATATATATATACTTTTAGAACTCTGTTAATCCTTTCCCATTTGGGGAGATCTTTGGCCGCAGTGCTTGTTAAATGCTGGACGGCTCCCAGAGGTCTCAGGTGGGCCCGCTGTTCCGTACGTAACACTTGGAGCCCGCTGCTGCCCTTGGGGATTAGGGTGCAGATCTAGTCTAGTGCACATTTGAAAGATCACAGGATTCGTCCTCGTTAAAGGAAATACATTTGAGAGTTGCCCCCCCCCCTCCACACACACACACACCACACACACACACACACACACACACACACACACACACACACACACACACACACACACACACACACACACAGGATTGTCAATTCCACTTTATACTTCTCAAAACATGCTCAAAAACGACAAATACATCAAAATAACCGGGATAAGGTGTACATGGCACACCGTGTAATTCTAGAATGTAATGCAACCCCAAATCAAAAATGTGCACGTGTAGTTACGTTTATCAGCGGGGAAATGGAAACGGCGTACATATATATATATAGACAAGATTCGCCGTGAATTCATTCTGTTGTTATCCACTGCTGCACATTTTTCCCTTTCCTCTGACCCAGGGGGAACTTACAACTTGGTATGCGAGAGCTAAACCAACAAACAGACTCTTGGAAGACAGAGGGGGGAGAAAAAGAAACGTCCTGATGCAGCCTGTGTTCTGTCTCTTTCATTCTAATTGGCACAGATCATACACGGCCTTATTAAGGGACTTAGATGGATGACCCCGTCCTCTCTGTCTCCTCCCATTTTAATGGTGCACTCACAGTCCGTTCCCTATTTAATCCCAGAGGAGTCTGGACACATTTAATCCACCTCCCCTCCGCCTCCTCATCCCCATCCCCATCCCCATCCCCATCCCCATGCCTCCACTTCCAATGAAGCAGCATCGCATCCCAGCTGTAACCACCCGTCTGTCCAACCACAGAGGTGTCCACACACTGCAGAGAAATTAAGGGCCGCTAAGATATCCTTCAACAGCCCTAATGGGGTTTGCCATATAAAAAAAAATATATATATATATATCCAGTATATATAAGAGAGAACAGTCCTTTTAAATCTGTACTTCCTTCAACAAAAAAAAAAAAGCCTGCAGTTGTGGAACTTTTGAAAAGATTCTTTGGAGAAACTTGTTTTGGTATTTTTTTTTTTTCCGGAAATGGAGAGTTGGTATCGTTGCACAGTTCGATATTTCTTTGGGCTCGTTGGACGTATGCAGGAAGTAATTGATTGTTCATTTTAGCAAAGAGAACCAAAACAATACCAACAAACAAGCAAACAAACTATCGTCTCATTGATTAAGTGGGAATGGGCCATAAAAGGCCATTTGCAGTTTATTACTCATTATGTCTTCATTTAGTACGTTAACTTATGAATATGTCGTTGAGTTTAATGGTTCATGAGTGAGTACTGTCGTCCAAGTACTCATTCGTATAAGGTCCTCGGAATTCTATTGATTACCGCCAACAGGAATTCAAATATATGAAAGGTTTATTTCTTTTATACTCGAGGAGAGTTCCTCTGCTCTCCGATGATTCTATTATTTAGTGTTCATCCGTCATTTAGCAGATACTTTTTCATACCATTGATGGTTTGTACCCTGAGCCTTTCAACTGGGAATCCTCCGCGGTGGCCTTCAAATATTACACCTTTTTTATTCTAAAATATCAGTGTGACGTTATTGTATAAAAATCACCGATTGTGTGACTTGAGTGTTTTTACTTAATGCGACTCCTCCGCCGCGTTGAACATAATAATTAGGACATTCATTCGTAATTCTATGCGAGACAAAGCACTGACATTTGTTTTCACAATATAATTAAATGAAATGGCATTAATCCACGCCGTCGCCACCAGTAAAACATCGCTGATACAGTTTTATAATTAAAAAAGGATCTTTTTAATAACTGCGTATTTTACGGCAGAGACGGCTCTTGCGCAAAAAACAAAGTTAACAGCAACTCATCGAACACATTTTTAGTCCCTCCCTTGCAGTATGTATATATCTCTTAAATGTTCCTTGCGATATACACCAGAGAGCCTACTTCATCAGTCCCCATCGATTTCCGCAACAAGCCGGTAAATGCCTTATCGTGCTCAGCGAACGCAGCAATAGACCGAGCGGAAGAGAGAGAAAGAGGTAGAGACACAAGGTTAAATTAATGGATCGATATAATGCAAGCGCCGTAGACAAACAACGTTATATCAAAGTGAACTCAATGAAATCAAAGCCTAATTGTCTCTAAAGGTCTTTGCAGGTGGTTGATTGTTCGAGAGGTGGACGGAGTCAGCCAATTAGCCAGAGGAATACAATTAAAATGGTATAAAAAAAGCATGCATGAAATACAAAAACATGCAATAAAAGGAACTTTCCAGCAAAAAAAAAGGCATTCATATAAAACCAACTTTGAATTATAAAATCACAATTTCGAATCTAAATGCTGAAAAAGGTAATATAGCTAGATGCGCTAATACCCAGTGTGTAGTCGGCCTAATATACAATGACATTACAAAATGTATTGGAAACTTGCAGTGCGGTCGTTACTTGTTATCTTAGTGTATTGTTGGCCTATATTAAAGACCGACATTTTGCTGGCGAACATAAACTGCAATGTCACCGAGATATAAAGTTAAAATTATGCCATGAAACAAATATTTTAAAAAGACCCCTTTTAAAATTTGCATTTCTCATCTTTGAAAATAAGTTTTCCAAACGTCTAGCCCTTTTGCAGAGATAAATAAAATAGACTACACAGGCATGTACGATGGAGCGAGACATAGCCTTGAAAGGCCCAAGAGCTTTAAAAAGCCAAGCCCAGTACGGGTTGAACCAACTAATTGGACTTGCTGACTTTTGTATGAGAAAACATGAGAAAGAGAAAATATGAAAAATATTGGATTTGTCACTTTTAGGATGTTCTTGCCTCCTAAATATGCGCTCCCCTGGTTTATTTTATTAATTTTTGGTGAAAGGAATAATTGAGGAGAACTGTTTTAACTGTTGTAAATGCTCGCGGTCTCGTGACATTGAGAGTTTCAACGCGTTCTCTGCCGTCCCCCACATACAGTATATGGCCTTTCGTGAACATTTTCATCCAATGCGTCTCACAATACCGTGAGCGCATACATACATACATACTGTACATACTAGCATGGGTGACCCCAGTGGGAATCGATTCCCTAAACTAACCTTCATTAAAATGAAACACACTTAAAGTTCCTTGGACAGAGGTGCCCCCGACCCAATGACAACAAACGTCAGGCCAGTCGGCTGTTGTCGGATGACGTTTTTTTAATTGGCCAACGTGTCAAAATCGCCTTCGGTCGGAGGCGAGGCGGTGATGGTTTGCACAACTGCCAATTTCGGCCGAACGTTCCACAGTGTTGGGGTGTTGGTGTTTGCTCGGGGCTGTGTACAGGCCGGTTTCCCCCCCCCCCGCCCCCAAGTTGCCTGCCTCACTGACTGACTGATGGCATGCTAATCGGGGACTCATGTGAGCGTATCCTTTGCAACCGTTCTTGTCTCTGACACTCTGGGCACTCTGTCCAAATCAAGTGTGCAATCAGACAGACGGTACTCACGCTCGATCGCGGGCCACGCTCACCTAGCATGAGGTGTTTTTCGAAGGCACTTAGCGCCACTCACACAGAGAATGCTGTACATTCCCCTGCGTGTCGAGAGCATAATCGCGGATGTAAATGCACTCGAGTCTTATTCAGTCAAATCTCAAATGCATGAAATACACATTGTGAAGAGAAAAAAGAAAACGGGGTAAAACCGTTCACAAAACTCGTTCAGTTTTGATACGATACGGTGAAATGGTCTCGCGGTCCAGGAGAGTTTATTGACCAAAAGAAACATTCTCAACATTTTCTTTGATTATTATCTAACAGTAAGCGACGTGGAATGCGTGGATCTGGCCTCGAATTTCTCATTCTGTTTGCCTCTTAAGATCGGTCCGGCTGGATCGGTCAGGATTCAAATGATATGTTTGTTTCCAAACCGTCAGTGGTTCGGACCAATCAGCAGCTACTGGCAGCTATGGGGGGGGGGCAGGGTTTCCGTGTGAGCCAGAAGCGACTGTTTGTTCAGACACAACAATGGTCGATAGACTTTTTCTTTTTTTGTAAGCGCTGACCCTTTTCCGAACCGTTTCCAATGACGACTTCCCAGATGTTTCTGTGAAACAAACCATCTGCTGCGTCAGGTTAGCATAGATCAGATTCAGCAGCATATGGCAAAACTAAATCGGACTATTTTGAAACGATTAGTCTATCAACTATGTGTGACTGGGCTTGTTTTTGCTTCTATAAGGCAGGTCTAGATCTATACCTGTCTGGGCAAAATGTGTGCGGAAAATAATATCGTCTGGTGGAGTCAAGCACGTTTTACTTGAACGCACCCCAGAGAACCGTCTCGCGATCGCTGCCATGATCTCGTCGGACCGGTGACCGGAACTAGCCGGCGTATTGTCGCCTGAAGGCCGCAGGGGGGAGGAGTTGTGGCTTTTCGGTCGCCGTGTAATTTGTTCGACCGAACAACCACCCGATCGTCAGACGTCAACGTGTTCCCACATCAACGTGTTCACGTGTTTGGTCACCGCGCACAAACCACCTCAATTGTTTTTCCCGCGGAGAAAGAGAGCTGTGGCAAATCTCTGGTCGGGGGACCGGCGGCTGGCGTCTGACCTCGCTTGCGGCGGGGGGGGGGGGGGGGGGGGGGGTCTCGCTCGCAAAGTTGAAATGACTTTCGGCAAGACCGAACGTTTTTGAGCCGTGGCTGATTGTGTGTATTTTAAACTTGCCGTGCTCGAGAACACAGCCCTCGAGAATGCGGGCGGGCGACCCGGCGATGCGCAACTGTGTTCAACCGCATGTCAAGTGAACGTGTCTTGAATGCACCTTTTTTTTTTTGTACTCAACAATAACAATCATAATGTATTGTTCGGTTCACAGTGTGTATCGAGCTGTGCACCGTGGACAAATACAGACCAGTTCGCCCCTAATTATATATATACTTATATATATATATACTGTATATGCACACTTTCATGAGTCACACATAGCATGTACGGTGTACACGGTGAATCCATTATTTAAATGCGCACAACGCAAAAGTTCCTAAGAAGGGACCATGGAAACCGCACACTTCATCTGTCAACACGCAACACGTCGAACGCATTACGGCGGCCATCTTTGGACTCATCTGGAGCGCATAAGTGCGCGAGCAAAGTGCACAGGAACGGCGAAGAAAATGGAACGCAAATTACAGAGCGTTCATACGTCGAACAAATGCATCCATAAGTGAGGACACGCGGGTGAGGGGTTGGGGGTGGTTCGGGAGGGCGGAGAGACGACGGACGACGGATTGTTCAGTCTCTCATCTTTCTCTCTGTTTTTTTATCAGTCGGTTGGCAGATATAAATCCACTGAGAGCCTCGTGCGATAGTTTAGCCATTTGCTATTTGTTGGCGGCGAATGTTGAACAGAACCAGTCGCCGTCGACTAAGTAATGTGACGTACATTTCTGAGTAAATGCACACTTAGACATGGATTTCCCATTACTCTCTCTTCTCTTCCACACACACACACACACACACACACACACACAACACACACACACACACACACACACACACACACACACGCACACACACACACACACACACACACACACACACACACACACACACACACACACACACACATAAACACACGCATGAAGACACTTCATTTTTGTGTCCGTCTGGTGTTTGGCAAAGCATTTACAAGGGGTCCTCTCTCATGTTGAAACACGGTATTTATTTTGGTTTCTTTTTTGTTTTTCGTTCTAAAAAATATGAAAACAATAGCGATGCCCTCCACCCACTCAGCCCACTCCCTCCACCACCGGCTCCTTCAGAACCCTTTCAGTCGGCCTGTCTCTGTGATTAAGGGCTGTACAAACAACATTGACTTGACTCGACTAAAACGACTAAAAGTAGCCGCAGCAAGTCCAACAATAATAATAATAATAATAATAATAATAATAATAATACATTCATCATGACTCATCATGATAGACCATATTTGCTCCCACCGACTGTGTAATTCACCGAATGTGTCCTGGCGGGCTAACACTGAAATGTTGTTGCTGCTGTCGTCCGTCCCCGATGAGATAAGATCATTGATTGTTCATCTCAGACGGGACATTTGGGATGCAATGTAATGAATGCTCGGACATGGTCAGCATAGAAGTATTGATCATATATTGGCCTGGTGTTGTGGTGATGATTTGGCACACGCACACACACACACACACACACACACACACTCACACAAACAAGTGGTTTCGTCTCGTTGTGTGTTCTCGGGGCTAGGTGGTCGCTTTCTTCATTAATTCGGTATCATTTTGTCTGTCATACAAACATGGTCGACCATCTGGTGCTGCTTTTACACACACACACACACACGCACACACACGCACACACACACACGCACACACACACACACACGCACACACACACACACACAGCAACAAATGGGTGCAGCGTACGCGGCGTACGAGCGAGCGTGCCTCTCCCTGACCTGACACAGATCCGCTGATATACCGACGCTTTGACAGATGATCCTGATCGTCAATCAATCACGTGCTCGCGTGTCCCTGAGCCTCTGATCGCCGTCGTCGTCACCATCATCCTCATCCTCATCCCATCATCCTCATCATCCTCATCCTCCTCATCACCACCGGCAGCCGCCGCCGACAGCTGACGCTCGCTCGATATCGTCACCGCTGACAGGGAACGCGAAACAGGGCCTGCAGTCCAAACTGCGGTGTCGCTATAACGTGCTTCACCCCCATTACCCTCGCCCCCTCCCGTCCTTCCCTCCCTCCCTCCCTCCCTCCCTCCCTCTCTCACTACCCCCCCCCCCCCCCATCCCCTCAGCAACACATATGTTCTGATCTCAGCTCGTCTGACAAGCAGCAGGAAAACATCAACAACGTCGTCTGCGTTGCGAGTTTCTCCACGGCACAGCGGGAGACGCCGCCTCTCTGTCGCTTGTGGCTCTCTCTCTCTCTCTCTCTCTCTCTCCCTCTCTCTCTCTCTCTCTCTCTCTCTCCAGCACTCTCACCCTCTGCGTAGCTCTCTCGCCCTCTGCATAGCACTCTCTCATTCTCTCTCACCATCGTTATAGCCCTCTCTCACATTCTCTCTCACTCTTTCATTCTCTCTCTGTAGCTTTCTCTCATTCTCTCTCACCCTCTCTGTAGCCCTCAGTCAATCTCTCTCGTTCTCTCTCTCACACTCTGTAGCTCTCTCTCTCTCTCTCGCACACACACACACACACACACACACACACACACACACACACACACACACACACACACACACTATAGCTCTCTCCATCTCTCTCTCTCTCTCTCTCTCTCTCTCTCTTCCTCTCGATTCACGCATAGTCTCTATAGCCCTCTCTAATTCTCTCTAATTATCTCTCTATCTCCCTCCCTCACACCTAGATTGTTTGACATGTATTTAAATAGGCATAAGTAAGAGTTGTGGTACAATGATTATGAATTAAACGACCCGCGTTGAAAGCGTTCAGTGATTGTGCGGTGAGGGGCTGCAACCATTGATTAGTTTCCTCGTTTACTCGGAGTTCACTTTGATATAACGTTGTTTGTCTATGGCGCTTAAGAACTCTGAAGTCGAAGCACAATAGGGGGTTAGCTTGGGGACAGGGGCCTGTAAGGGGCTGGGCTTGGGGCCAGACCCAGACCCAGACCCAGACCCAGACCCCAACCCTGACCCGGAAGTAGCTGATCCAGAAGGAACAGCCCAGCAGGAGATGACAAGGCATCCAGTGCTCCACAGTGGACGCCTAAGTTAGAGACCCCTGGTGCTCGCCCCCACCCCCCTTTCTCTCTCACACACTCACACACACACACACACACACACACACTTTTATCTGGCCTATTATAATTAAAAGACTGTTTTCAAATGATGAATGTCTGGCTGTGTGCTTGGCTTGTCATTGGTATTCCTGAACTTGGCTGTGTGGTTGTGTGTGTGTGTGTGTGTGTGTGTGCGTGTGTGTGTGTGTGTGTGTGTGTTTACTCATTCTGCGCTGCGGCACCTGACCTATAAGATGTTATGTGCAACGTACAAAAAACGCTCCGAGCTCTTATTAGTCTTTTATTTATTTTTTTTAAGCAAACACTGATACACTTTAATGTCAGCCAAGATGTTAATTTAATTTAGCACGCAGCTACACCTTGCACCCCATGGAAATGCGTTTGTTTCCGACCTATACAAATATTGTGTCATGAAGTGTTAATGTATGACCGAGGAAAGCCACACGCTTTTTTTATACCAGCATTGTGTGAAACGTTTTCTATATTTTCCATTTTCATATTAAACTGCGGCCTGAACCTTTCTTTTAAGACCGGGGTCTTCCGAACATAATGAGTACATAATTCTCCATGACCTTTGTTACGGCCTTAAAGGCCAGGAGACGTGTGTTAGGGGGCGTCCCTCGAGGTCACGGAATAAACTACGAACATTAGACGAAATGTACACTCTGTGGCTAATGGGTGAATGTTTGAAATCGTCGGGAAGATGGGCAACTCGGGAACTAGGGAACTAAAGTTTATCGCATTAAAATGTTCAGCAAACACAGAGTGAAGATATAATGGCAAATATATGCGTGGGGATGGTGCCTTTGAAGGAAGCTAAAACACTCGACCAATCCCAGGGAGTTGTATCTTGGCGGAGAGGATATTGTTATTAAGCAAGCAGGGAGGAAGGCTTCTGTGTGCGTGGGCCTCGGTTCTCGAACACCGAATCAATTAGTTTACCTCCTTCACACGTGACATTGGAGATGGTGACGGCCTTAAGGTTGCGATCTGTTGAAATTCATCAACAACACTGCGGCACCCTGTCGAGGGGATCCTTTTTTCATATTAATTTCTCCACCCTAGTCTCTCTTCAAGGTTTAATCCGATTTTTGAAGTCTTTTGGGGGGTTTTCGGGAAAGTTTTCCCTCGCCTATCCGAGGGGGGCTTAGGGCTGGGAAGTGTCCCGTTAATTACTCTGTAAACTTAGGGGCCGCGGAAACCCGGTGAGACCGTCGCTACAGGGGGCGCGACGGAAATTAACTTGAATTCACTGTGGCGAGAATGGAGACTGAGAATGTGTCCGCCTTATGAATGTGTCCCGCTGCAGCACAATGGTAAACAAGCCCACCGAAACTGTACGCTGATTCAAACCTCCGTATGAGTCAGTCGGCCATTATTGTCTGTACAGCTTTGTGTACTGTATTAGTACTGTGGCACTTCAACTGTAATCGGAGTTTAGGCAGTAAATCCACATACAGTCATTAAGGTAGCATGTAGGGGGTATAGGTTAGGCACAGTGCTCACGCAGGGATGCCTTCGGGGAGGTTGCGGACATCGGAGAATCCTGCACCTCCTGTATACAGTGTAAGGCGATCCATGCACAGGGTTACACATCTTAAAAAAAGTGTGCTAGACACTCAGTGATACGACGCAAACCAGATAAATCAGTCCAGGGCATCTATAGGCTACCCCGGCTGGAGTAGAGAGAGAGATGTAGTGTGCTTTTTTTTTTTTCTCTCTTCCACACATTCGAAGACAAACGCTTCCAGTGGATCCTCGACACGCGGCGGTTATGAAGCAGACACACGTTTAAAAACCATAAACCCTCCCACACACTCTCTGTCTCTCTCTCTCTCTCTCTCTCTCTCTCTCTCTCTCCAGCCACCACTCCATCGACTGTTCTTTCTCTCTCTCTGTTTCTCGATCGCTATTTCTCCGTATACCTCCCTGATGTATATTGTTGCTGTTGATGCTGTTATAGGAACGTATATTAACCCCGCTGACTTTTGTATTTTTGAATTTCTACACTATTACTCTGTTTAATGTTCAATGTTATGCAGCAATGTCGCAACAGCACATTCCTTGCTTGTATAAACTGAGGCCAATGACGCTCATTCTGATTCTGATTCGTTGTGATTGTGATTCTGATCAAAACACGAAAACACAGGGGGAACGTTCACGTGATGCTTCCCACGTGTCAATTGCTTGAGCCCTAATTGCGCGCGAGCGGCGGTACGTTGCGGGCCGCTCTCGGGCTCTCGGGGTCTCGGGGTCTCGGGGGCTCGGAGGCGGCAGATGTGCTCCGGTTCGCCCGCCGGAGCTTTGACTTTGCACCGTGGGCGCGCCGAGGTTAGCCACTGGCAGCCAAGCCGAGCAGACGCACCGCAGGTGGCGGCGGTTGGAAGTTGTTGTTGGAATCTGTGTGTGTGTGTGTGTGTGTGTGTGTGAGAGACAGAGCCTCTCTGGGCATACAAGGCATGTATGTGTTTAAATGTTGTAGGAAGTGTGTGTGTGTGTGTGTGTATGCGTGTGCGTATGCATCTGTGCACATGTGGGAGTGTGTGAGAGGGTATCTGGGCACACGTGGGCGTGTATGTGTTCAGATGTCAGAGGAAGTGTATGCGTTTGTATGTGTGTGCGCACATGTGTGTGTGTGTGTGTGTGTGCGTGGGTGTGTATGTGTATAGAGATGTTGTGAAAAGATAGAAGTATATTAAGTAGTAATAAAGTAAAGTAACGAGTGTGTGTTTGAAACAGTGAGAAATTGGTAGAGGGAGATTTAAGGACAGACAGAGAGTGGGCGAGAGAAAGCGAATGCACAGCGCAGAGAGAGAGAGAGAGAGAGAGAAAGACAAAGAAAAGAAGAGAGAGAAAGAGAGAGAGAAGAAGAGGAAGAGGGGGGAGAGAGAGAGAGAAGAGAGAGAGAGAGAGAGAAAGAGAGAGAGAGAGAGAGAGAGAGAGAGAGAGAGAGGAAGACCGATAGAGAGACATTGCCAATATGCATTCCCTCTAGTCTCGTCACACACAAAAGGCTACGGGCTATTATTAATCATTTAGTAGCATCCATAGCTCGCCGCGGCGCCGGTGCCCCAGCACCTGCCAAGGCAAGCTGTGACGGAAAGGGGTTCCATCTGATTAAGTGTCTTTATTCCCCCCCACCCCCCCCACCCCCTCCCTTGTCAAAGGTCATCGAGCATCCATGCGTTACGATAACGCTCCGGCTCTCCACATTTAAATGTGTTCACGCACACCGCCAGCCAACGACCGCCAGCCACCGCCAGGAAACTGCGGGAAAGTCGAGTTTCCAGTTTGGTTTTCTTTTTTCATTTTTAAAGGGGACGTATCATTATGCCACCGGGCGTGAGTGTGATTGTGATTAAGCCGTTTCACAATTGCCATGTGACTACCGTCTAGTGACATCACAAGTGGGAATGTCCACCTAGATGTATGATTACGAGATCAGTCTACCAGCCCGTCCAGTGGGACTGTACTGACAGGTAAGCTGATCTAATCTGCATACATCTAAGGTGGACATTCCCACTTGTGATGTCACTAGACGGTAGTCACATGGCAATTGTGAAACGGCTCACAATGTCTTATCACACTCACACCTGGTGGCATAATAAGGGACCTTTCAACAATTCTTTCAGTTCCGACTTTGTATTTTTTGTACTTTTAGATGAAGACACTGCAACGTGTTCTACTTTATCCAACTTTGTCTGATTTTACTTACCATGTGTTTTTATTCCGTCTGTTTCAGAAAGGACTTTGTAGCTTTGGAGTCGCGTTTCAAGTTCAAAATGGCGGCGTCGGCGGCGGCGGCGGCGGCGGTGACAGGCAGAGGGGCTAACTGACAGAGATGGGTGAAGGGCAGCCATGCTAACGGCTACGCACACAGGGGAGATCTGGACACAAGGCCTTCCAGAGGTTTGTATGGACAAGGCCCCAATGTGTCAACAGTGACTTGTATGCATGAGCGGGAGAGTGAGCTTGAGAGAGAGCCAGAGAGAGAGCGAGAGAGAGCGAGCGAGAGCGAGAGCGAGAGCGAGAGCGAGAGCGAGAGAGAGAGAGCGCAGGCCCTTTCTATTCTCTGTATTCTCTCTGAAGTGGGAATAGAGAAACTAATACATAAATTAATGAAAAAAACATGCACACACACACACACACACACACACACAGTATGTACGCAATACCATGCACATCAATCGACACAAACGCACACACACACATACGCACACATACACACACACGGCATACTTACACACACTGTGTGCGCACACATGCACGCAGATGCATGTGTGCGCAACACACACACACACGCATGTGTGCGCACAACACACACACACTCTCTCTCACACACACACACACACACACACACTCTCACAACACACACACTGTATAGAAATTGAAACAACAAACAAACAAAAACAAAGTGTGTCACAGTGATGCAACAACAAAGCAACTGCGGAGTGCGCTCGTCGCTACGGCGATGCGTCGACGATGCCGGCGCCGTGGAAACAAAAACTCAACTCAACTCGAAAAACAAAAAGAAACGTGAGAAAGAGAAAAAAACCCCCCCCCCCCCGTTCCCCAAGTAATTAACAACATTTTTAGCTGCGGAACCAAACGGTGTGACCATGTGATCACCAGCCAACGAACAACCCTGCCAGTCGCTGGGGAGAGATAATAAGTGTTTTGTGTGTAACTTGTTCGGCGATAGATAGTGACTTGACTGTCATTTATTTACCAGAAAAATGAGATTAACCCGGACCCGACTGCTGCTAGCCTATAGCCTATACAACCGCGCTAATGCGCCGCGAGTTGTCTACGCTACGCCATGCTACGCCACACTCCCTCCTCCTCCTCCTACTCAGGTATTCAGGGTCAGCGGTGTCGTGGCATTAAATATGCAGGGGCGCTTTACAGCGGCGTTCCAGGGACACTCGCGCCGTAATGTAAGACCCTGAGTTATGTTCGGCCCCCCGTCTTATCCGACCCGCCTCGCTATCCGATTGTTTAGCCGAAATCCGTGTTGCGGTGGTTTTTTTAAGATTCTAACGGTCGGTAGAGGTCATTGGTACAAATACGGTAAACAAGTGTTCACGCTGAGGTTTGTAAGTGTGCTTCCTCGTCGTCGGACAAATCTAGTCAAGAATCGTACGGATGCCCAAAGCAATAAGCATTTGGTCAGGCCTTCATACAATGCTGTGATTATAGCGTGACGAATAAAGCGCAGCTCAATAGCGGCATGCTACACATACAACGCAGAGAGAAGAGAGAGAGGAGAGAGAGGGGAGAAAGGGAGAGAAGAGAGAGAGAGGAGAGAGGGGGAGAAAGGAGAGAAAGAGAGAGAGAGAGGGGGAGAGAGGGGGAGAGAGAGGCCTGAATTTCGAAATTGAGCACACACTGTGGCAGGTGAAGCCGGGCCAGGCCTTCCAGCTAACGCGGTACGACGTTTCTCCTATTTAATTAGCACCGCCACCCAACGGGATTCCTTGTTTATCCACCTGCGGGGGAATTTCCCGGCAGCGGGGGGGCGGGGAAGAGAAACGAACCCAATTTTATCGGAGAGCTGTCAATATCAAAACGTACCCATTATGCGCCACTTTAACTCCAGTGATCTCCGGGGAGATAAACACAGTCAATAAAAATAAAAAAACGCAGGAAGTTTATGCGGCGGGCGTTCCTGATTCGGTTTTCCTCTTCCTCTTCCTCTCTCTACCCCCCTTCCTCTTCCTCTCTCTACCCCCCTTCCTCTGCCTCTCTACCCCCCTTCCTCTACCTCCCCC